>JBBPDB010000040.1:4289875-4300808 GCA_037974465.1 Brachypetersius altus
ACGAGATTCCGATATAGGGAGAGGGAGAGAGAGAGAGAGAGAGAGAGAGGGAGAGAGAGAGAGAGAGAGAGAGAGAGAGAGAGAGAGCGAGCGAGAGAGCAAAGGGGACACAGATAAGAGTTCTGTTCTTATGGAACTGGCGACGGAGTTCTGTTCCACAGACGAACACACTGTTTGCCTCAGCAGTGAAGCATCCTGCTCTTTCACACCATACGGTGGTATAAAAGGATCTCTCTGATGCATTTTATCATGACATTCGCAGAGGATCTTCAAAAGAGGATGAGATTGAGGAGGCTCATGGTATAAAGTGATGAAAATCCACCTTAAACTTGATCTGGAGGAAAATTGGCACTATCTATCCACGCTTATTGTGATGCACGATACAATTTTAGCACATCATAGATACAGTACTTGAAGAACACTGACCATTGCATGCTTAATTACCAAAAGAGCATAATTGGAGTTTTGTTGGATTTAATGCAGTGCAGGATTATGATACATTGAATAGCAGTTTTTAAATGCAACACTACTAGCGCATTAAGTCAATTTATTATGATATGTATCTTGCATCATTCATGCACTTAATGTCCACCCCTAATTAGAAAGTGTGTCAAATGTCACAACAAAACTTAGCCATTAGACATTATTGACAGAAATTGTTTTATGCCACTATTTAAATGCAATTCTGTTTTTTCTCTCCACATGGTTGAAGTTACATTTACTTTGTTCTGATGTTGTGGAAAGACCAAAATATAAGAGAACATTAAATATAATTTTCTTATAAATAAAATCAAAACACAGTGATATATCTTCTGCTATACTCACAAAACATATGTTATATATATTAAAACTAAACCCACACTTTCTGTTTCAGCGAGCTACGAATGCACAATAATTCATATTTAATTATCACACACTTTTATCATTTACGGCATTTATCAGACGCTTTTTATCCAAAGCGACTTCCATTCTCTAACTACAAGGACAGTCTCCCTGGAGCAACTTGGGGTTAAGGGTCTTGCTCAGGGACCCAGTGGTGGTGTGCTGGAGGTAGGATTCAAACCTGTGACCTCCTGGTCCAGAGGCAAGTATCCTACCCACTGAGCTACCGCCACCTGCGATAACTGCAAATACGAAGGATTAGTATGGTCTAATATAAACCTCCAAATAACAAAAATCCTACAGGATGTAGCTGTCGTTTAATGATAACCAAATAAATCAATTACAAAAGTCAGACGCTGCGGATACTACCACCTCGCACTCAATAATTCTTTCCATCAAGCAGATCCTTTCCAAAAGCAGCCAGATGCTCTGAATCAGAGTTACATCGAAGCTGCGGCTTGTGTGGCCTGCCTGCACTGCCGCTGTGCTATTTTTACAGTGAATTTTTAACACACGCAATTTGTAACTACACCACGCATGCATGCATGAGCTCTAACCTGCCATTAAAAATGCAGCAGAGGAAGCAAGATATCCTCTTTGCATGCTTACGTTCTGTTGTCAAATGAAGTTTCTATCCTGTATCCTGCAAATCCAACAGTAGATTTCTTACCTAACATCAGGGAGGCTAAATTTGACAGTGAGGTGTAGCAGTACTGTGAGCTGTACATATCAGCTAATCACTTTGCTTACAGTAGCCATGTTAATGGCAGTGCATTCCCAGCGACCTCCGAATCACTAAAAAGCACTCATTAGCATTGCTGCCTCTTTTAGCCCCTTTTTGCTTTGATTGGGGCTGATTTCACTCCATAACAAGTGGCCACCTGCCTCATTCCTGGATGCTGGAGCAGGCACGGAGCAGGCCGGCACCTGGAGGATGAAACAGCCGTGAAATTTTTGGCCACGCCGACAGAAACCCTTTAAGGTCCTTGTTTTCTTGCGATATGACGACACACTGTAGTTAAATGGTTGCACAATGATGAAAGAGTGCTTAAGAGTGGACCTGGTGCAGGCCACCCACTAAGAGGGGGCGAGAAAGGGCGAGAGAGACAGAGAGAGAGTGGACAAAAGCACCAGAGTAGGCCTGAAGCATCAGAGCAGGTCGTCTGACTGACTGGTCATCAGTAACACTGGAGGCACTAATTCCAGTGTAGAAGAACCTCAATAAATCAGGAATGTTTTCGTTCTCGCTTTCATCCTTGCCCTCGTTGAGGTACCACTACACAACCACTGCTAAACTCAAAGAATTGCTCTCTTTCTGATAGGATGGTTTACTCTTGTTGTACTTGTTTTGCCTTGTAGTACTACATTCACTTCCAGAGAACAGTGGGGAAAGCTGGGTTGTCTGACAGATGCGGGATAAACAACAGCCTCACCTTCAACCAGTCAAGCTTCATGTTCACACTGAGATCAGTGATGTAGCGTAAGCCCTTAAACCTGCCCTGGAGCAATGAAATATCCCAGCCAATGAAAAGAAACATAGCAGAAAGAAGCTGGGTATTACCGAAAAGACTCCCACAAGCTGGCTCCAAGAATTTGAGCTGGTTTTTAATTAATGAGCTTCCTGGATTTTGGACCTTAGCTCAGATCACTTCATCTTATAATTACCAACTTACGTCATTCGCCTGGACAACTTACATTTTCCAACAGGAGAGCGGTTAGTACTAAAGAAGAGGGTGCTGTTCTATGATCAATTCTATCTTTCACTCCCGAGAGTCTTAAACGAGAACAGACATGGAAATATGATCTTATTAAAAAAAATCTAATTTTTACCATTTCCCACTTACCCCAGATGTTAGCGTTCAGCCAAGACATGAAATTTGAAGCCCAGATTTTGCTTCCTTACGTTGGCACTGAAGGCCAACATAGCTAACAAGCGCTGAAGTCACTAATCATTCAAAAATTTTCTGTTGTAACGTCCCCAAAACTGCTCTCAACCCACTAAAATTGGCCAAATATATTTTCAGCCATAAAAGAACCCTCCACATAATATAAAGGTTCTACACCAATTATTTGATTTTCTTAGAACATTGCACTTTTTTTGCTGTTGCTCTTTTAAATGAATGAAGTGTTGGGCAAGTTTATTATTAAGTGTTACAAACCTACAACAACTCACAATAATGTTCTTGACTTTAACCGAGATGAGTTTAAAGTAATGGCTATATTTCCACTACTGAACGCGTACTTCTAACTCTCCATGCTCACTTTGTTTTTGTTTGAGCATGTAGGTCTCCCGTAGATGATGTCACGTCACTGTCAGACAGACATCTGCCGGCCGCTGAATTATTATTTCTTTTTTTACAATATTGATGTCAAAGCATTTTATTGGTAACACCGCAGGAACGTCAAGTTACCTGTAACAGTAATCTAACTGTCAGTTTTTAAATTATAACGCATCAAATTATTACGTTACTGAAAAAAAATAATCAAAATACAGCAGCACATTACTGCCCAACACTGCTACTAAATGAGATGTCTAGCAATAGCTAAAACCTTTGCTATTCTACAACTGAATTTAAGCTAAATAAAAATACCCATTCACCAACATTAATGACCGTACCTCTACATAGCGCTACATAAAGGACATCCATTGTACAATAAGAAGCATGTTGCAGCAGTTGCACTAAAAGTCTTCATCACATATTTGCCAAAGTGCCAGGGTTATAATTGACTTTGCAGATGATGATAAAGCCACTGGGGAAGCCTATATTGTTGCTTGACATATTTCTGAGACAGTGTTAGGGAACCTTGTGGAAACTGGAGTGAAATTACTTTGGCTTGTATGAGGACAAAAAAGTTCACCAGGTTCACGTCAAGCCTTGTTTACATACACGGGGGAGATATTTAGTGAAAGCTAATGTGCAGCTTTGGCAGTATGCCGACAGAGGTGTAGCCCAATGCTCTGGGAGGGTCCATTATTCAGAGTGTCAGAGAGAAAAAAAAGAAAAACACATGCCCGACCCGCGACTGTACACAAAAGACAATGAAGACAATGCCCGCCTCCTAAATGACTAAACTCTTCATTTCTGTATTGTTAAAAAGAGACACATCTGCCAGAACCAAAGAATAGATGTTCTATAGGGCTATAATTTAATAGCTTATAGAAGCAGAGAGGGGAGGGGGGAAAAGCATTAAACTTGGCTCTTCATTCTGTATACTCACTTCAGTGAAGAAAAACAACATGTAATGTCCAGATTGCACTCTGAGACACCGGTGGGTTCAATTAATGTATTTTTTCTCCACCCCAGACCAAAGACCAAAGCAAGAAGGAAACGTTTTTTTTTAAAGCTTCACTTTTTTTTTTCAAGGCAAGGAACTGGGGGATGCTCTGCCCCAGTCGCTCCTCCTTCAATGTGTGGTCCTTGAACTGTCAACCCATATAAAGTGAGGGTCAGGATTTTAGAGCCAGAAACCATTTGTCAGCCTCTGTTGCGCACTTTTACTCCATGGTATAACTACTTTTACACACAGAGGCCACAAGAAGCCATAGGCATTGCATATAGCTCAAATTCCACGATATGAGATGTAAAGTTGTAAAGACAATGTAAGAAAATGTAAAATATGTCAAGGAAGTGTCACAACATTTGCTTGGCTCAAGGCATGGCACCCACTGGGAGAAAGAAGACAGCTCAAGTATGATCCCTCCGTTTGTAGCCTGAGTGAGCCAAGAAATAGTCCTTTAGTGGGCCTCTTTTACACACAGGAGGTTGTATCACTCGTGCTCTCTCTCTCTCTCTCTCTCTCTCTCTCTCTCTCCCCTTCTCTCTCTCTCCGTGTACATGTGGCCGAAATTCATGACAGAACATGAGGATTTACTTCAAGCATGGTGGATAGATTTATTCCACCTTACTGAGGTCAGGCTACAAGGTCTATATTTCTCCACTAAGTGCTGTTTACAAGCCTGGTCTGCCTATCACCTCCAGCCACCGTACTTTCTCCCCTCACCTCCACACCATGGTGGTCACATCCGTGAAAACATCAATCACGCTCCTGCCAGCGTTCAGAGGAAGAACCAAGACTCTTCAAGAGCTCACCCACTGCTTTGTATGCAAACACTCAGAATTGATGATTGCTTCAACAGGCTAACCAGCCTGGGAGATCTCTGGAATGTATCTCTCCCTTAAAAGGGTGCCTGTGAAATTTTTTTGAGCTGGCCTGAACCCCAACCCTAGGGGAAAAGGGCAAGTCTGTAGACCCCACACAGAGAGGTCCATGACAGCAGATCACAGTGAGTGATGCCAACATATGGCACAAACAGCATGGACTGCCACTTGGAGTGAGTGGAAAAACAGTTTAGCGCTTTTATCCTAGAGGAATTAATCCTTCTAAATGGTTCAGATGACACAAACTGTCATTGCTATGGTCCTTTTACATTATGTGGAGGTTCTTCAAGCTTTAATTCGTTTTTTTCATGCATATGGATTTTAGAAAATTAGTTCTTCACAACCTGCTGAAAGTGATGGCAGCACACATGGTTCAGCAGTTCTACTGTGGCTTCACATGCCTTGGCGTACTCATCTGTAGGAATATAGAGTATAAATTGACAACTATAAAACGAGTTATCCTTACCTGTCTATGTATCTTCGGGGTTTCTTGAAAACCACGCCATGAGGAGAATGGCTGAAAGGTGGATCCCGGGTAAGCCTATATCGCAGTGGTTGGCAAGCATGGCACAGAACATTGCCAGGTTTGGAGGCCATCAGTGTGGCGTCGATCTCCAGGTGTTGCTCCATGGTGAAGATCTGCAACCCACACACCTCCTCGTCTACTTCAAGCTTCAGCGTGAGCGGCATGTCGCAGAAGACGCTCTGAGGGCCCAGAGATACATTGTTCCCACTCAGAGTCAGCAGAAGAATGTTGTGAATGGCAGCCATGCCCATCTCTTCTGAGGAGAAGAAGGTAACCCAGATGGTGAGCGAGTCAGGCACCAGAGGGAAGGTGAAGTCCAACTGGAGCATACAGCCCTGCAGCGGGCAGGAGGCAGAGCCCACGCTGCCCGAGTCCAGTCCGGAATTGGGACTCCAGGTACGCACACTCGGCTCACAGACCTGCTCCACATCTGGAGGACCTAGAGTGGGAAAACACAGCCAGGCTTGTTCATAACGCTGAAAATGTGACCGTAGCCTGTAACCGTAGCCCATTTAATAACATTTAATTTCCCTGCAATGTCCCTTTGAGCCATGTTTAATGTCAGATTTATTTAAGTTATTAGCATGTGCTGGACGCCTTAGCTTTGACAAAACCAATAATATGCACAAAGAATGTGCCACAATCCAGAAATAAATCTAAAACTTTAAAACCTGGTACTTTAAAAATACTGGTTGGGGAAAAAAAACCAAGCTACAGTATCTTTTTTGTTTCCTTCCATTGTATATGAGAGTCACTGATCTGAAACAGTGGCTACCATGTGCTCAAACAACAAATTTGCAATTCTAGTTGCCAACCAACATTCCTTCTCATTTCTATTTAGATTTTACTGTGTTTTCTTCCTTGCCACCATGAGACTGGACTGGAATAGCGATCAGTAAAAAACACATCCCAAAAACAAACAAACAAACAGACTGAGTAGAGCAAATGATGCCCTTTAGTGGGACGGCAGGAGGTCATTTGGGAAATTTTGGCCTTCAGCCCAGTTATTCTTTCAGGAGCTGTCAAGAGGCCATTATGAGGCACCTAAAGGAGGAGGGGCCCAAAGAGAGGGCAATGCTTGGCAGGGAGGCCCCACTGAAGAAACTCTCTTAAGGAGGAAAAGGAGATCAATGGAACCTATAATAGCATAAGATTGAGTGCTAACGAGCCCTACACTCTTAAAAATAAAGCCGCCAAATGGAACCAAAAAAGGTTCTTTGGACCAGTGCTATAGAAGAACAGCTTTCAGTTTCCCTTATAAACCTTTCAATGGAAGGTCTTTTAAAGAAACAGTTTAATAAATGATGTTAGTAATTAATTTAGTAAAAACTGATATGGTAAATGACCTTTTGATTTGATAAATGACCATACATCTAATCCAACACCAATTCAGAAACTTTTATTTTGGAGAATTGTGACTGTGAGAATTTAGTTTTTGTTGTGTTTTAGTTTATAGTATTATTATGAAAGGTGTGATAGAAAGTATTGAACAGGAAAAGGACACACAAGGCATGGCTTCTATAATAAACTGCAAAACTATTATACGTTGTCTAACAAATCTTATACTATATATTACTTAGCTGTTTGACAACCACAGTAGCCTATATACAAATATAGCTTACAACAGCATATTCGGAATGAGTTCAAATTGAGACTGCTGTTGTTCCCAGGCAATTATTATTATAATTAATTAAGAAAGTATGTATTTTTAAAACAATATGCTGTAAACGTAGCGCCAGACCTACGAAAAACCCATTTCCCTGTGATAAAATCACAATACCTCACGCGCTCTCGTGACTTATTGCTTTATTCTCTGACGCTGAGCCAACAAACCCTATTTGGTGACCATATTTTTAAGCATGAAGACAGGGTCACGGAGTTGTGTGACGGCTGGCGAGGGTTCAAACGGCTGGCACGAATGAACAGACGAGTCTATACGACACAGTGGTTTTCTGGGCGGCTAAGGGAGGCTCACGAACTGTTGAGGTAAGGGTCAGAGACACCAGGCATTCTTGGCATTCCTGGGTTTTGTGTCTCACGGTCACCCAATCTGCCAACCACCGACCACAGGACAATTTGCATAGCCAATCTCCAAATCTTTGGACAGTCTCTTGAGCCCATATGTTTATGGTGTACTTGTTGTTCTTTTCTTAAATTTCTGCAACTTGATAAAGCCAGAGCTTCAACACTGCCTGTTCCATCATTCTGGATCTGGCGGCATGTCAGGACACTCGGAGTGGGGTAAGACGGTGGGTGGTGGAATAGTTAAAAGCACAAACGTGTCCAACTTAGCCATTTAGCATTGATAGTAGAAGACGGACAGCATGCATTAGAGAGTGTTAGTGATGTCGGCAGGTGATTTTCTAAGAATCTGTGGAAGGGCAGCGGTTCAAGGCAGCTGCGGGTTGTCAAAGGCAGGTTTGTATGCGATTGTAAACAGTGGAAAGATCGCCCGGGCTATGGAGTATACCAGGGAAGGGTTCCAAGCGCAGAGCAGAGTTTAGTTCATATGTTGTGGCAGTGGCAAGCCCGGGCATGCCTCCCTCAGCTGACTGAGTGTAGCCACCACTGGGCCAAGTTGGCTTTGAGGGATACAAGTGTGCACTTATGGCCTTCCTTCACCACAAGTCTGGCTCACTCATTTTTAAAAGCAACCCAAACTGAGTGATTAAGTAATTAAACAGAAAAACAGTCAGCTGGGGGAATGCAAGCCTACGGAGTTGTTTTTCGATGTCAAGTCTAATTCCCTTTCTCGCACAGTTTTGCACTTTACATGGAAATATCCAAACCTACAAGTGTCATGGCCACTAAGCATCCAGGTTTCTATATGTGTGAAGTCCAAGAAAGTCAGCAGAAACAAACAACAAACTTAAACTTTAACTTTGGATGCGGAAAAGTGATTTCGGGACAATATTTTTTGGCAACGTACATGTTTTTTGTTTTTTCCCCCCTGCTATGTCGGATCAAAGGTTAAATTGCAGGGCAGACTCATTGATATAGCTGTGGAAAACATGACTCATACACATTGATGAAAACCATTTTCATTCATATCACAAAGCTCTATGGACTAATTCTTTTATATATTTATATGTCCATATTTCTCATCTCCTAAAATAAACACATGAGAAAATCAACATTTATGACAACCCGTGTGACTAATTTTTTCCACACATTTTAGGCTGTTTCTCTGAGATCACTTTGCTCTTCTACCCCATTCTGGCCTCTCTTGGCAAGCCGTGCCGGGTACAATACTTTAATCATATATTCCGCTCAATAAAACAGCATATTAAAGGTTTGAATGGCACTCACCAATTAAATGTAATTTCCAAGTGTCAATAGAAACAGGTTCCTCATTCCTTGCCAAAGCCCTCAATGAAATAAAAAAACTCTCCATAAACCGCATCACCAAGCAGTAAAGGAACACATCACTGCTCCCAGTGTTACTGCCTTTGACAAATGAAAACTGGGACAGGTCAATTACCGTTATGTAAATGAGATCATTCATCTAGGCCCCCCAAAAGCTTAAATATAATGCTAACCATGTTAGCACTTTTAGAATAACATGTACCTTTTTTTGGAGACAGCATCAGACACAAGCCCAACTAGACCACAACACTGCAGAGTTTGGAGATTTCAACCTGATTAAGCTTATAAGCTAATAATCAAGTTCTTCATGAGAAGAATTAGCCTATCTACTGTGCTGTGGCTCTCCAGAAAACTGAATTTCTTAAATATGTAAAAGTAATTTAATGTAAATAATGAAAGGTAAATTACGAATTATAACTAGGTAGGTATTAATTAAACCTTTGAAGGCTGGGCTCCCAAATTGTGAGCTCAATTATAAATCATCCATGACCACAATTTGCCTCCCTCTCTCTCTCTCTCTTTCTGTCTCTCTCTCCCTCCCTTTCTCTCTCTGGGTCATAGTCGGCACTTAGCGTTGTTAGTATTGAGCTGATGTTGCATTAGAGGCAGTTTGAAAAGATGCATGAATGGCTTCACATATCTCAGAGGAAGAATGTGGTATCATCTTGTGGTCTCTATATGTGGAGAATTAGACAGCTTGGCACTAGACAAAACTAAATGGGGGCAAAACAAATTGTATAATATTTGTTATGCAGTACCTGAAAAATAACACAGAATTTAGTGACTTCTTTGCACCTGTCATGTAAGTCAGCTGTGTGAATAAATGAGAATAAGTGCAATTCCTTGGGTGTATATATTAGTTTAAACTTTCAGTACAGGAATAATGTTGGGCTTTTATGATTATGTTGTTCCTGAAAAGCTGCCAAGTTCTTTAATCTTTTAAATTCCTGAAAAGTTGTGTGCACTGCCCAAGTCAGAGAGCATGACTGCCTCTTACCCTCAGCCTCCCGGGGGCTCCAGTGTCCTGAAGGAGCGCAGGGCCTTGGGGAAGACGAGTGTGTGGCGTACTGCAAGAGAACTCGGTCTTCAGTGCATCTGTCACATACTGATCCCACTTCTCTAGGAAACCAACAGACAGCAAAGGTAGCAACTTAGCCACGGCAACAAAGCCACTACTAGCAAATTAAAACCATCTTATGTTTATTGCTTACAGTTTTTTGTGTTGTCTAATCTAAACACTTCATTTTTTTCATTTCAGAACTATTCTTAAAAATGGCATACATATAATTAGAAATATAAACATTTTTTCCCATTTGTTTCCAGAAAGATAGATAGAAACTTAATTCAGTAGCCAGTAGTTCATTCATAATAGAAACAGATATAATAGTCAATTAAATAGAATAATTAAACAACGATAAAAAGTAGGATTGTTAAATTATTTCCGCTTCTGTTACTGAATTTTGATATGGGGAACTCCGGATAGGAGTTCTGAAGTATGAGACATCTCTGGCCCCTGGTTCATTTTCACCTGTCAAAGTAATGTCCTGTAATGGCAGGGAACCACTCCAGGGTGAGGAAGTCCTGCCCTTGCTCCATCGGGCGTGGAGGTAGAGGAACCGGGGCTGGCTTACTGCTAGGCCTCCAGGACTGGAAGATCAGATCTAGGTAGCAGTGCATCCGAGCCACCTGGTTTGGCGTGAAGGAGTCCGTGCAGGCATCATCTTCAGCAGACCATATAATGGAACAAAAAATGAGATTCGAAAATGACGTAAAGAGAATGAAGTAAAAATATGTGTTTTTTAAATGTGTATCTGTCTCCCTGTCTTAACAGCATAATTCATGTTAAAGGAGACCTATTGTGCAAAACTCACTTTAGTTATGAAAGGGCTTTAGAAAACATGTTTATGAAGTTATTTTCACAAAATCACGCTCACATAAAAAGATATCACCAGCTTTATTCTTCACAGTTTTGGTCCCTTTCAAAAACATTTCTTTTGAA
>JBBPDB010000040.1:4327563-4345390 GCA_037974465.1 Brachypetersius altus
TACACCCAAACAAACAGATATGCACACACACACACACACACACACACACACACACACACACACACACACAAAGATATGCACTGATGATTCTTTGTGCAGTTTTTCTGCTCTGATCAGTGAGGTCTTAGAGGTCAAAAGTGGAACAAATGCAGAATTTGCTTCGCCAAGCCAACTTTAAGTTTCATCTATGCAATGTAATCAAATGCATTGCTCTTTTCTGCACCTCAACCATAAAATAATAGCCCCTGTGTCAGGTAAAATATTGTTTAGTGCAAAGGCAAGAAGTCAGAAATCTTACTCTACTGAAACAAGGCTTACTGTTTGAAGCCCGGAATTTTATTAATATTGACCCTCCATCTGAGGAAAACTAATGAAGGAGCTCCGGAACGTCTGTTATTGTTGACAAGTTTAATGTTGTTTGCCGTTGTCATTCTTTGAACTGTCACAAGGACTCATCAGTGCTGAGACCCATTTAGATAAACTACATGATTATTAATGAAAGATACACCATTCTCCTTTGAAGACCTCATGAATAAAAGAGCGGTTGGCCATGATGGAAGAGTATGTTCATTACCTCCTATTCGAGTGTGGGTATGTAATTGTATGTGTGTATGTGTGGTTTTGTCAGACTGGAAAGGGAAATTCCACCTGGTGTTTACTGTACCCAGCTTTCAAAAGATAACCATCAGCAAAGCGTTGAGTGATGCATGTTCTGACATCTATTGTATCTGCTCCAATTGAGGGCCAAGAGTTTCGTACATTTCAAAATTCAAGGTGTTCCCTCGAAGGATGAGATCAATTCATGCTTGGGGAGATGGGGAAAAACCCTGTACTCAGGCCAATGCAACAGACTATGATGAATAGGTGGAAAGAGTTGTCATTTCCCTTAACGTTTCACAGTATGGTTGTAATCGACATGATGTTGCCTAAATAACCGAAATGAATAGCGTCGCTATGGAATTGTTTGGAATTCATATTGGCTGGCAAAGCGTTACTGATATGGGTTTGATCTTCAAACCAGAAGGCAAGTTTTTCCAAATTTATTGCTTTATTTTTTTCTATCTCCTCGAAAATATTTGTCCTACATGTTTGTATTATAAACAGCATTTCATCCGTCATTAGGAATGTGATGATCGGAGACGCATCCTCATATACTTTTATTCCCGCCCTTGCATCTAAATACAAATAGCTGTAGCAAAAAGCATGTACTTTTCTTAATGGTTGACGAGCTGTGCCTGTATCAATAGTGTAAAAGCCGGAGTCTTGCTTTCTAGGTTTTGTCAGACTTTCCAGACTCTCCAGCTTTTGTGGATCATGGCAATCAAAACAGCAGAAGACTGTTTACATGAAGGTCTGCAGCAAGTACTCTGTGTTCCACTCCCATCGTTCACATTCTGATAATGTCTGTATCGTTTCTGCCTTGGTGCTCCCAGCATTCTGCATGTAACTCAGAAACAGACAATCAGCCACCTGTAATTCAGGAGTGTGTGCAAGTGTTTGTCTCTGCTGGCATCACCTTAATGCTGCTTTGGGACTATACATTTATACTAAATCTAATATAAATGTATAAACAAAATGTTGGTTTTATCTACAAAGTTGGATTTGCTTTGGTCTAGCGAAAATCCCATAGATCTGTAAGTTATTTCAGTTGATTAAATTGCATTTTTTGTCATTTTTTAATTGTTTTTCCACTCTTAATGGTCAACTGCATTGTAAAACAGGTTAAATGAGGGTTACCCGCAATGTGTTTCCTAGTGAAAATAAAAGTTTGATTATATTTAACTGGCTGTGTAACTGGAGCTGGTCCATATGCTACGTTTTTTCATTTTGTCCACTTATGACATATATGTAGTTTTATATACTTAAAACAGTCGTAATTCATTTTTATATGACCATTTTTGCAACCTCTTGCCTTATCACTTACAATTAAGCAGGTTGCTTTGTTACTATGCATTTAAGACCACGTTCCTTCTGTTCTCATTGGTTGCCCTGTTTTGTGTCTCATTCATAACACAGTCCAGACTGAAATATTCTTTAAAACATCACTGAGAATGGGCGGGACCATACTGCTGAAGACTGAAGAGTCAAATGTATGTAAATTGATAGTCTGTGAATTCAAAATGGAATATATTTTTACTGTATGGACATGTGGAGTGAATAGAAGATACTGAAACTTTATTTACAAGTTTTTTTTTTATTTCAAAGCCATGAGAAGAATTCAGCCGTCCATGATATGGACTGTTAAACTTGGAAAGTAGCCAGAAACTCGCCAGTGTGACTGCTTTGTACACCTCTATTCCAGAAATGACCATTATTGAGACCTTCTGCTAATTTCCCTGTCCTGAAACATCACCGCAGTTATTATCTCCACACATCCTCAGAGAAGCTGTGGTGAACACCCAGATAGAGTGGCTTTGCATGATTTACAGGAACATGCTCTCCACTGGGGATGCCTGTGGTGCCTCTGCGTGATATAGACAGAGGAGTAATGTGTGTGGGTGAGTGTGTGTGTGGTGCTTTCGTGGAAGCTCTGACTGTATTCTGCTTTATGTCATGACCAGGCCAGTCAATCGCAGCCTTGCCTTTGGGGAGGAAAGTTGATAAATGAGGCCGGCTTGATCACGACCAGTTCTTGGAAATTCCTCCTCTGTGGGGCAAAGCTTCATCTCTTTCGCTGCTACTTCTTGCTTCCATATGGCAATGGCTTGTGTTTGGTGTGCTGGCCTTCCTTGAATACTTGTTGCAGACATTTTATTAACCCTACTCAGACATGTATTCCATGCAAGAACAGGACCAACACACAATCTGACTGTTACATCACTGAGTTTTTGAATAAAGATGATATCACTGAGTTTTTGAATAAAGATGATATTAAAGAGCCTCTGCTGGATGTAGAATGTTGACCTTTATAGAACCTCTATATTATGTGATTAACTGTTAGAGAGAGAGAGAGAGAGAGAGAGAGAGAGAGAGGAGGGAGAGAGAGACTCAAAGATGCTTTGAGAAATCCAACCAATTTTTGTATTTTGTATCTTTTTCATTCGTTTTGTTTAACCTTCAATTAGCACAGCCATCACAGGCTTCAGTCAGACCAAAAGTGCACAAATTACAATATAATATGTAACTCTTCAAGAGTGATCATTAGGAAGGAGGGCAAGAATAAAAACATGAACTTTCATTTTTCTGTTGTTAGGTTCTATAAGATCTACAGAGCTTTCAGAAAAGCAACCATTTTTGGTCAAAGTACCTAAAATGGAATCACATTACCAATTTTGGCTCCAAACTCTTGTGTGACCTCTGGAAGTGTTTGTACGCAATAAACTATGTGAACAGATTCTTCTGATTTTGTGATCATAGTCCACTTTACGCAGTTCTGACCTAGATTACAGAGGTGATTGCGCTCTCAGGTGATGGGAGTGAAAAGCGCTCTCATGTGGGGCAGATGAATATTTCAGTCCTTTACATAACTCTTCTCTCCGGGGGCATTAGATGTTCCCACTTCACAGAGCCGTGTCCTTTGCTCTGCGGAGGACGGAGGGATGCGGGCCAGTCAGGATTTGTTTCTGTGTGTGACAGTGACACTTCCGCCCCACGGTGGTGGGAACATCTCAAGCCCTGCTCCCTCCAGTCAGCTAGTGGCAGCAAGGCACTGGCCTCACTGCATAAGCACTCAGGGCCAATGTCATCATTCTACACAGAGCTGGTACATACAGCGACAATGCTGCCTCAGACCATGCCTCGGAAAAATGCGAAACCACTCGGAAGGAGATTGAGCTAAGTGTCCTGCAAATGGTAGGTAAGACACTGAGCCATAATAGGATTATCTAATGCAAACCGGGACTGTATGTACCATCATTCAGTTGTCTCTGTTTTGATAAAAACAATGAAATTGTTGATCAAAACATATGGTATAACCAGTATTGGGGCACTCTACTTACTTGCTAGGGAACAATGTACTCATGCTACTCTAATTTACTACTACATTACACTCTAAACCCCCAAACAAATCTGCTTTAACTGGAATATACTGGGGAATATACAAACACTCTCTTCCTCAGCACAGAGATTTCAAACCATGGGTTTTATATTAGCATGATTAGATGCTTCAACAGATCACTTGCCGAGTTTATGGCGCTCACGCTGTGCCGGTCCCTTCACAATCGAAGTCAAGCAGTTAGCTGTTGTAGGTAGCAACACACACTCAGAGTGGGTTTGGCGTACAAAGACGGTTCGTTGTACAGAAAAGGATCTTGACTGTTATGGTGAAGGATCTGTTATGTTTTTTCTCCAAAGACCCCGGAAAACCTTGTTTGGAAACATGGCATCATGGACTCCATGAAGAAGCAGGACGTTTCAAGTGAAAATCTGGCTGACTCTGCCAAAAAAGCTAAAACTGGGTTGTGGTTAGACCTTCCAGCAGAACAAAGATGCAAAATATAGGTCTGAAATCCTCACAAAAATCCTCCAATGACCACAACGACCACAAGGTTTTGATACAGCCATCCCAGTCTCCCGACCTAAACTCCATGGAAACCAGAGGAGGGTTAGAGTCTGAAAGAGAGGACCGAGGACCTTGTAGGATCTAGAGACTGTACTGAATCTCAGTTGTTTCTGTTTGCTCTGTATCTCAGAAGGAATTATAGCAGAAAACTCATTGCCTTCGGTCACACAAAAGAATAAGGCGTGCCAATAACTGCAACATGTTTATTTTTGCTTTGTTTTGTTTTGTTTTGTTTTGCCTTTCATAACATATTTTTGTTTGTCAAACTGCATAAACATTACATTTTTGCCCAATTACAAATCAAACCAAGACAAATCCAAAAACACATTTTACATTCAGTTCCCTCTCTGGCTACTTCCATGCCTCTAGTCTTTTGATGCTTAAAGCAGAGCAGTGAATGACAGCAACATGCATACAGGTTTTTGGTTCCTAAAACCGATTAAAAAAACTCGCAAAGAGGGTGCCAATAGTTGGTGCTGAGTGTATACATGTATAGGCAAAACTAATGTTTAAAATGCATCTGTTAGTATTACAGTTTCATTAACATGAGTAATGTAAGTACAAGAAATGTACTACTCCACCTGTTCACCAAATTATAATGTGATAAGAACATGAACTGCAAATAAAAACAAAATTATTTTGTTGATATGCTATACATACATAAATAATACAGCTCAAGTGTGTCTATACATGACCTTTACTTTTAATCTAAGTTACTACACAAACATTTGAAGTCATTTTTGGTCCATTTCTTCTGGTTCGTTCATAATAAATGATGGTTCGTATAAATGATGTTGAAAAATAAAGATCTAAAATCAATATATTAATTTAAAGTGCTAAATTCTTTATTTTTTACCAGCTATACAATGTGGTACACATTGAACTGATGTTTAGTTTTTGATTGACTTTTTTTCAAATAAATACTTAAGTATTCTCTTATGTTCCAGTGATCCACACTGTGGATTCAATATTCTTTCAACTGTTCACACTTATGTGCCATCTGGGCACAATGTCACCTTTCTGAGGAAATTTCCATATTAGTAGCTGACAAGGTTTGCAGTAGTTGAGCTTAATAGAACTGAAAACATGCAGTTTCGCTGATGGCTTTAATAAGATATTTCTGTTCGTTAAACTGCATAAACATCACATTTTCGCCCAATTACAAATCAAACCAACACAAATCCAAGTACAAATTTTGCATTCAGTTCAGTTCATGACTCTTGTCCTTCGATGCTTAAAGTGGAGCAATGAATGAAAGCAACCTGTGTCTCTTTCTGCTTGATGTACAGGTTTATGTTCCTCTTTGGTACTGCCAGCGCACCCTGGCCTGGGGAACGCTGTGTTCTTAGCAAACCAGGCGACAGCCAAGTTGAAGATGTGCTCAAATAAAATGACATGTTTGTCCTCTGCTCTTGCCACTACCTCCGTTTCACCCAGAGAGCCCTAGCCCTTCCCTGACCATTCGGGGGCTCTTTAGAACACATTATTATGATACACGAGCTCTTAAGAAACCTGAGATCTGACCGTGAACAGCAGCAGCAGCAGCAGTAAAAAATTTCCTACTGTTCAGCTAGACAGCCTTTAGTCTGCTTTCTGGAACAGCATGGGAATGAACAAAACAGTTTTGATGAAAAAGGATCCCCACAGGAATGCAGGGTGTGCTTGTGAAGACCAGGGCAATGACTGAGAATTGCTCTCTGGCACAAAACGGAAAGATGGGCAATGCCATCAAGCAGGTTTGCTGAATATTGCACCTTTGCAAGTGCTCCTTTGACAGTATCTGGAGGAAAGGAGCAGTGACCTTGACTTTAGATGGTACACTGAATTCCTTTCTGTTTTATAAAAGGGGATTAGATACAGTAGAACAATCTCTATATCCCTTACTCAGCTAATTTACTTAACCCCTTAAAGTCTAAGGGTTTGTCTGCTGGTGTAGTGGGTAGATGGGTATGCCTGTGTCTTCATATCTCAATGTGTTCTACAGAAAAAAACATGATGTACTGTTTGAGCAGGTTTAAGTTTACACTGTATAAATTACTACTGAATAAAGTAACAGCACTGGCGAGTGTGAGTTCTGAATTTCACTCCAGGGTACAGGAGAATTGGCTGCAAAATCAAAGTATAAATATAACTTAGATGCTGACCTGAGCATCGTTCAAACACTCCATCAGGAAATGACTGCAGTAGGAAACTTTGGATTACTGGTCAAACAGGACACAAGCTCATCACAGAAAAACACACATATGCATTTATGTTGGGGACACTGAACTACTGATAGTGGCACAGGTTTTTGTTGAAAAAAAAGAATATAATATTCAGTTTTCCAACATTAATTTGAACACAAACATATTGTCACTGTTGAAAAAACAGTCCTTCCCAAGTTGCTCACATCATGTGTTGAGGGAAACTTGAATAATGAATAAATGCTGAGTTAATAGCTGAATAATCCACTAATGCTCTAACAACATTCGCATGATGAGAAATTATGGATGTACTGAATAGATTGAAAACAATTTCCCCTACCAGTACACCTGGTTTGCAGTGTATACAACGTTTAGTCTAGTTTCTAGATTCGTGGTTATACCATATAACACTCATCAAAAATAATAGTATATGAATTGGGTTGAAAAGAACCTTCCTTCTGAGGCAGTGAATTGGTTTGGATCAGTGGTTCAGCTCAAAGGTCAGACTAATACCTAGTTACAAGGCCATTATTTGTCTAAAAGTAATCCATCAATTTATGATGTACATTTTGCATTACCAAAAGTAACAATAATTCATAGCGAAACATATGCAATATCTCATAAAGCCATTCAAGTAATGCTATCAAGCTGCCTTTAAAGTTCAATTAAATTATAGCATAATGAAATGGCCTATCTAATCAAACGAAATGGATGGAATTGGATAAGTAATGAGTTGGTGTGGCCGGTCTTTCAGTGTCGTGCAAATTTTATTTCCCCTTTTCTTCTGGCACAATGAATGAGTTTGAAGCAATCAGTCCATCACTTTGACATCCCTTTAAAGTTCCTGACGTCACCAGAGCAACATCTAGCCAAAAGACAATTGCATTGCCTCTCAAGAGTGATTGTGCCAGCGGTGAAGCGCTGGTGATATGAGAGACGAGATCGAAGCCAACACCAGTGCGCTCATCCTTCATCGATGAATTACAGTTTTACTAGTTTTTTCATTTATTTTGGTTTCCATATTCTTGTTAAAAGTGATTTCTTTTATGTTTACAAATTATAGTTCTCAAAAAATAGTTATTATACTATAACATTCAGTGTTTTAATATATGAGCTTCAGCCAGTGCAGTGTCAAATGAGTTCCCCATGAACCAGAGGCACCAAAAGCTCGTGGAGCGGCTGCTGCGTTTACTGAATAACGAGCTAATTAATGCCAACATAGTGTGCTGTCAGCAGACATTTTACACAAGCTGCAGTAATTCAAGGCAGGCGATGATGCAGCCCATCCATAATTGTGTTGGTTTAACACAAACTGCATCGCCACTAGCCCATAAAATGAGAATAAAGACAAGGCTAGCCTGTGTTTTTCCTTTACATTACAGAAGAAGGTGGAAAACCAAGTGCAGGAAAAGAAATAGTTCAGCAGTATAACTAGATGCTCCCAGCTTGGGAACTGTGAAGATATTTTCTTCCATGTAACCTTCCACTTTGACTGTAATTTAGCAATTTTCACAAACGGAGAGTATGAAAGGTCTAGGTGTGTGTCTGGCTTCATGCCCCATTGCTGCTGTTTTGTATAATGCTGAAGGGGCAGGGAATCTGTGTATTCAGTGGAAACTTGACTCCAAGGTTTTTCTTGAGTCAAAAACGATCTGTGTTTTTAATGTCGAGGTTTTAGGAGGCTCTGCACAGAAGTGGCAAGTGCTTAAGTGGCTCGTATTAACAGGAGTCATGCTCTAAGGCAACAAACAAGTAGCCCTTTTAGGGTAGCTGGACAGACTCTGGCTGTTTCTACCACTCTAAGAAGATGGCGCGGTGGACCTCTGCCAACTTACACAAAGCCAGTTCCCCTACCGGCCTGGAAAGAATGAAAGAATACCTAGAGGAAACTATAAAGACCTTAAACGTAGCCTGCAGCTACAGCTCGATGCGGGACAGCATTTATTTATTTATTTATGGTTAATCAAACAGACCACATTAAAATGAAGGATATAGCAGTTCCACATGGAACCCCAGAATGACATTTAATTCAAATAAACTGACTGAACACGGCCGCGCAGCCCAGAAAGGGCAATGTGAGGAAACGTTTGTGCTTGCTGAGGACAGAGATACTGTTACAGTCCTGTTCCCTTCGACTAGCCTCACCTATACACCCACCCCCAACAGCCTGCTCTAATGTGACCTCTTCTTACCTTTCTCCCCTACTTCACTCAAATTAAAGCATTCTTTTTGGTTCTTTGAAGCGACACCATAAAAACCGTTTTGGCTATAAAACTTTGCAGTGAACGGTTCTTTAAATAACAACTTTTGTAAGTGACATGTTCTAGTGTGAAGAACATTTGATAAGGAGCTTCCACGTCATGTAAGACTAACGTACTAATTAAAGGTTTTCCCTAAAAGGTTTTGCCTATGTGCCATCTTAAATGAAGAGTATTTTAGTATCAATTTGCTGTTTTTCTAGTTTGAAACTGCAGCTATGAACCTAACATGGCTAACAAACAATAGAAATCAACAGTCCTACAAATAACCCCCATAATTTCCATAAAAACACATCACTAAAACTTCTGTCAGATTACTAAATATTACAAATAGCTCTTTATTTAAGTGATGCAGACCATAGTTGTGGATTAGGATATAGTATGTCTTACTGCAAGCTCTAAAATGAACAAAATGTAACCATAGCAAACAGTCATTTCAGATGACAGCAGTGCTGGTATTCACAAAGCAGTCCTACCTTAGTGGATGAAGGGCTAAACCACAGGTTGAGAGAAGTTTTGGTGGTGTACTTTTACAGAAATGATTTGACCTATTTGGGTCCCTGCTGAATTCTGATTTGGACAAAAAAAATTTTTAAACAAAATGACCTGATAATAAAGAAGGTTCCATTCCAAACTGTATATCTATGCAACGAGTGAACTGGTCGGTATGTGAACCCCATGTCTTGTGTGGTGGCTCGGTGGGTAGGATACTTGCCTCTGGACCAAGAGTTCATGGGTTCAAATCCTACCTTCAGCATAACACCACTGGGTTCCTGAGCAAGACCCTTAACCCCAAGTTGTCCCTGGGAGACTGCCCCCTGTAGTTAGAGAATGGAAGCCACTTTGGATAAAAGCATCTAATAAATAATGTAAATGTATGAAACCCTTGCATTTCTGAATGCAAACTTTATTTATGAAGGAAAAATGATTTCTAGTAATTTTGCATCGTGGATTTGGTCCCAATTTCAAATGGTGTGAAACAATAAACATGAAAAAAGGGAAAAGGTTTATGACAAGTGGGTTCCATGATTGATGAGTTTCCCCATAGTAAGTGAGCTTGAACAATAAGTTGCCCTTTTTCATGCTGATGGATGGCATACTCAATCTGAGCATTACAACAAGAGAGAACACACAAACAGGTCTCAGAACAGCCCCAAAGGGCTATTTCCACCAGCACTGACAGGCCATGAACTGATCATCGTAATCCTGCCAGCCTGTAAACAACAAGAAGTGTAAACATGCTCCATATATGTTCTCGCAAACAAAATATCGGAGATGTTATTCAAATCCATTTCAATTAAGCTCACAAGATTATTCCAGGGGAATAATCCTCATCATACAAACAGCGAGAGACGACGTCTGACAGATGCGGGCGAGAGGATATAGACCAGAGATCATAGCTTATCCACACAGAGGGAGGTCAATCGATGCCCCCCACCCACCCACCACTTCTCCCAAAGGTATTGTGTGCAAGGCTGGGGAAGACAATGAGATGAGTCTTGCATCAATAAATGAATTCACCTCCCCACAAATCACATTTTCAGTAACAGATACTCTGAGTGGTTCTTACTGGAGCCAAGTGTTTACTTCAAGGTGTTCCTAAGCTCCTCTAAATAATGTCCATTATCACTGTATTGGATTCATTATTAATTGACACATAAATGACACATAAATAGAACTTTCATGGGTGTTGAGAAATTCTTGTTGGTTTAAAGGGTTCTTCACAGTCACACTGAAACCTTTCCTGTTTAAGAGTGTGGTATGAAACAGTACCTCTACTCTTCGCAAATTTGAGCAATTGTGCAACAAAAAAACCAAAAACGTTGCCCCCTCACCAGTCTCAGAGCCCTTGCTTCTCCAGACTTCACAAGAACTATATTGACTTCTACCAATCTTTTAGCCATCTTACTTTTGTATTACTATCAACAATATTTTTGTCATTGATTAAGTGAGGTCGGAATTGCACTAGCTTCTTTCTTTTACTTGCCGCAAGCTATTGTATTTGCTATTTGTCACTGCGTATTTATTTCCATGAATAGTCCCCTGTTAATTCTCCTGTTTCCATGAATATTCTCCTGCTCTAAATGCTTGTTTGCTTCCGAAACAGCCATATTTCCACCACCCTAACGCTTCATTATGATGCATCTCTAAGCTTAACAGTCTAACTGAATAGTTTGTTAAATGTAAGGCTTGAATATTTGGTTGTTTATGCAGCCTTGCCCATGTCTACAGATTGAGTTTGGTGTATTTGCCTTCACTGCTACACTGAAAGCAAGTAGAGAAAGGAAATGGGGAGGAACCTTTATTGTTGTGCAATTGTGTATGTTTGCTGCGAGTCCCTGGCTATTCCAGGCTTGTGTTCCAGTATCCATAGTTACTCGTCAACACTTGCATCTTAATTCGCTGAGCGTTCTCATGGGACCACCCTCCTCCGAGTCCCCACCCCCACAGCACCCTTCTGGAGGGTTGACCCCAGTGCCCTCACCCTCTGTGCTGGCCTTGCTCTCCCTGAGCACCCCTTGACCTTCAGCTCAGACATGGGGCTCGGCATGGGACGTCTCTTTTCCAGATCAATGATTTCTGGCACTGCCCACCTCAGAGCCTTCAAAACAAACCCATCAAAACAGAGTCCCTTCTCTCACACCCTGAAACCCCCAACAAAAACAAGAACTTCAAAGCACTCTGGAAAAAGAAAAACAACTGGAAGCGTGATCGCGCTACACTCCAGAAAGTGGAAAACGGTCCGAAATGGTCTAAAGACTTTAAGATGTCTCTAAGAAGTAATTATGCTGAAACCGTCAGTGACGTTGTTGTTTCCTGTCACACAGTGGCCACCTAAGCAATAGGTTTCTCTCCAAGAATTTCCAACTGTGAGTGTTTTTTAATCCTAAAAATAAAAATTTTTCATTATTTTAAACACAGGAAGGCTTCATTAACACTGTTGTTTGTTTACAGTCACACAGAGGTCATCTACAAGGAATTTCTCCCTACTTGGAACTGTGCGTCAGTGTGCAGCATTTAATTCTGCGAAGAGCGAAGTGCATTTTTCAGGAGGATTTTGATATTTCTTTTTCCATCAATGCTAAGACGTTTGTGGTATTTTGGACACGCGGAGGCTCTCTGTTTTTACAAAAATCCCAACGAGGCATGAAACGCAACATCAAACAGCGCAAATAAAAGGATGGCCAGAAGACTGATGTCAAATCTGAGTTTATTTGAATCTTGAGCCTAGGAGCCTTGTGGACTTTGTGTTCTAGGAAGCAGTATTTCCTGTCCTCTGATGGCATCTGGAGAAAATTCAGAGTTTAGGCTGCAAAAAAAAAAGAGTGAGAGTGAGGTGAAAGCAGCGAAAAGCAAGTCAAATGTGTCAAATGTGAATGAAATAGAGATATCTGTACAAACACTCAAATGACTGCAGAGGTATATTGGGCAGATTTGCATGCAAATGCCGAGACTCTGTCGACTCAGGCTTTTGATCGCCAGTCAGCAGGAAGCAATCTGAAGAGGCTTGAAGCAGTCTGAAGCACCGTCTCCACGGCTGACCGTTTCCCACAACAATGTGCAGTCTGCTCATGGAAATCCCAGCATCTAAAATACCTACTGTACTGGAAATCCACATCTGGCTTCAGTCATGGAAGGAAATAAACACAGTGGTCCCCACTCTGTCCCGTGTGAGCATTCATTCATTTTACAATACCAAAATAACCAGATTCAGGTCTTCTTCGGCTGGCATGGACTAGAGACAGGGACCCCTTGATCAAATAAGATTCATTTCAACGCTTATATAGAATGTAGTCATTTCTGGAAATGAGAGCTTCACCTCCACTAGCCTACAGAAGAAAAAATCATTTAAAAACGCAGTGCAGCTAAAAAGCAGCTTAGATCTGGCATATGGATGGCCTTAACTATAACAAACACATAAATCTGGTTCATAACTCACATTGACCCGCATGATCCAAACATTTTCAAGAAAAACTCAGACCTAAGATCATGGCAACCTGCTGTTTCCTATTAGATCTTTTTCATCAGCCCTATTCAGGCTGCAGTAGAGCGTTCAAAGCCGCATGATTCGTCTGAGGCAGCTCAGTGCACCATGATATCTGTTTGAGGACAGAGTTCAACCCCCATCCCACCAGTTGGGGCAGCATGTCCTGTCCCGAGTGGCCACCTTTGCGTATCAATTGTTCCGGGAGTGGAGTGCATGGGCAGGAAGCCGAGGGGGACTGGTGTAGAGCGATGTGGAGGAGACACCTGACTGGGGGAGATTTTAATGGCCTCTGGCAGGTTCCTGTGGCCATGTCAGTGTGCATAAAGTCAGCCTGCTGAGCCACGCAGCTTCCGCAGAAGAAGCTATGACTCCAGGTTCAGGTCCCAGTGCTAGCTCCTTTGCTAGGCCCAACATTGCCTTCAGTTCTAACCCCCCTCACCAGGGGACATGCTTAAGCACCCCATATGGCTCCACGAACGCTGTTATAGCCATCATGATCACTGGGATTTATGGGCACATTGTGGTTTTATCATATCTTGAGTTATAGCAGGTCATAATTGGCGCAGGGCTGCCTTGCACTTTCTGGCTCTTGGGAATAATGACCCTCAGACTTGTACATATGCAGGATCATATATGTTTATATATGACCAGAGATATGTGGGTCGTGGATAAATTGGAGTGTTATTAAACTGTAAATCCGGACTGAAAGCAGGGGAGGAAAAGTAGTCGCTTTAGGCCGCTCTGTGATAACATCTTACAGACAGTCCATTTCGAGACATGCGTGTCTGCAATATGTGACTTAAAGTCTGAAATTACCAGAAGATGTGTGTATATCTTCAGACACAGCTTACACAATGGACTCTACCTATGCATTACACCCTGCATAGCTTATGGCCTGTTGAGACCAAGAAAGAAAACTGCACGAGTGCCCCCTAGTGGCTTCCTTTTGTTACTACGTTGAATTGAACTGGATTTGAATGCTTTGTATATTCTCTCTACAACTGTATAGACACAATAAAATTTCTTTTTCTCTTTGATCCTAAGATGTGATGTTGGTGATTATTTTCTTGTTGGTTAGTTAATATGAACCTTTGCAGAATGTACCCTCTTTTATCAGAAGATCTTTTCATTGCTACACACAAGCACTGCACCTGACTCTAAGCGATGATGTCATCTCTATAGAGAACCCCTCCCCCTCTGTATGGAATATTCTGTGCAGACTTGTGGGCTGATGCATTGAGACACCTTAATTCTAACGATTACGACATCCTAGCTTTCTCGGGTTTGTATGGATCCCTACACTACTCTATAGATACACTAGACCACACTGAAAAGAGCACAATTCCATAACTGTCACTGATAATTCATTAATACACCCTTGTTGCAGACATTCTTCTTAGTATATATGCATACATATATAGTATATATAGTATATATATAGTATAAATAGTTATATATATAGTGTGCTTTCAGCATTCATTGATTTTCATTTGTCTACTCTTTGAATCGACGTGAGCAGAGATAAGAGACCTTTAAGAAGATTTCTAAAACTGCCCATGGGGTACACTCAGCATTGTTCTTTGACATTTAGGATGACATTACAGGTGTGCTGAAATTTTCTCTCTGTATTTCTCTCTCTCTCTCTCTCTCTCTCTCTCTCTCTCTCTAAAGCTTGCCAGCAGTAAGCCTGCAACAGGATGTACTCGTCATGTTTTACTGTCTATGTTTGCACTTAAATGAAAGACAAATAATAATGTTATTTGAGATTATATGTACGACTTGCCCTTTAATGTTTGGGACCAAGCTTCCCTGATCGTTTGCCAATGTTCTTTCAGAAACCCAGAAACAGCTCACACAGACAATTTCCTGTCAGATAGCAACCTAAAATGAACCTACTTCCACATGTACACACAGAGCCAGAAGAGGGAAGGCATTTGCCAGTGGCTGGGGGTTTTGAATTGAAGGAATGGTTGCATCAAAAAAGCAAATGTTACAAATAACGTAATATAAGGGAGAACAGGGCACCACCTAAAACTGTTTTTTTTTTGTGCTAAAATGTTTACATGTATTTTTAGAACAGCAAAAAACAACAGGCAACCTGCACATCTCTGCTATGACACCAAAAGCAGTGCACCGAGAGGAAGGCTGCATATGCAGAACTCAAGACCCAGGACTCAGAACTCAGTTAAAGTACGCCGACTTCAGAGAAGAAGCCATAAGTGCACAGACATAACTGCAGGTGTGTGTAATTAACAATGAATGGAGCTCTTTCTTAGTATGAAACAACCCAATATGAGCTCCCAGCACCTCTCCAGCCCTCCATCAAACCTCATAGGAAGGACAGGTGAAGGGATGAATGTTCTGACAGCCATGTGGGAAAAGTCATTTGTTGTAACCTTTATAGGCAAAGTTCTCTGAAAATAAAAGTGGCCATCTTTGTGATACTTGAACACACTACAGCACAGCACACAGAGTGATTTAAACCCATTCACCCAAGTGAAGCACTGATAAAGCAACAGCACAGCAAAAGGGGAGCAGTGTGTGGGGACGGTACCAAGCTCAAGGGTACCTCAGTGGTGCCAAGAACAACCAATTCAGGAACATGGCTCAAAAACAACATAGACTTTGCAAGGAGAAAAGCCAAAGCGATGTACAAAGATAGTCCTGTAACTAGCTGCAAAGATAGTGAGTCCTGTGATAGTGAGTATGTGTGATAAACTGTTTGTGTAGCCAGGTGGAAGCTGGAGCTGGAGCCAATCCAGCTTAAGGAGGTCCAAATGGAGTATACCCTAAGTGGAGCTAGTGCAAAGGTAACAACTTGTAACAGATTGTAACTAATGGTTGGCAAAAAGTCTCATAAATTCATGCACTGAAAACTAATGTTTGTTTTTATTAAATGTTATGAGTGAGTCTTATACGCTGCCAGTCAAAACTAGTCAGGTGTTTCCCATTTATCCATTCATTTCATAAACTGCATATTTTTATTCTTGTTGGGCATAAATGAAAATATGTCAGATATACAGTATATTTATAACATGGAATGATATGCAATTTCCACATATCCACATTTTCAATATATAAATAAATAAATATATATATATATACACACACACACATGCACACACACACACACACACAGACATCTGTAACTTGTTTAACTAAATTAAAAATAAGTATTTTACCCAGTTATATTTTAGCCCATGTTAAGTTCTACACTTTCCTCTTAGGGCAGCTGATGAAACTTATCTTTCTTTCTATATTTGCCGTGTTTGTTTGAGCGATTTCCTTTCAGCCTTTTCATTTGAATTTCTCGGCCAATGCAGCATTAAAGAGAACTGGGTGTAAGTGTTCTGCAAGTTTAATCTGTGATCTTCTGAGTCTGTAGCTTTAAAGAACCCTTGAAAAATGCTAATGAGGCTAATATTGAACAGTTGGCAGGATCACATTTGCATAATGTTACCCTCTGTCTGCTTTGCCTCATTATTAGCAGCTTCAGCAGCTTTGGGTGTTCTTGTACTTTTGCAGGCATGCCAAGGACCTGTAGGTATAAATCTTTCACCAGAGCAGCAAACATTACAAATCAGGAGATGTTATGCTAATTGCTACATCGTCACAGTTTGTGCTTATTTAGACTCTTGGTCTTGGTGAGTGATCCTGGCGAAGACATTTGGCTTAAATTCTTCCCGGCAGACATCCCTCTGAGCAGCCGTCAAAAAGAACTGGAAAACATGTCACCCAGCAGTCACCACAATGTTCAGTGTCTCTGCCAAACAGGTTTGGTTTTCAAGGAGACAGCCTAAGCCTATCCCTGGGCCAAATTTCACCAGTAATGGGATTCTTAAAAGGCTTTTTATTAAAGTCCCTGTCTAGCCTTAATCTGTGTCCAGAACATCAGATCAAGGAAGGTTTTTAAAGAGGCCAATTGCCAGTATATCTCACTGACAGCATGCAGCTTAAACACGTCCAGCCTCCCTGTCCAACCATATTGCTCTCCGTAAGGATCTGTGGTTGGCAGACACAGTGTCTGTGGTCACAGTAATGGGGGTTTGATTGATGGAAGGTGGCTTGCCCGCTCTGTTTGGGGCGTAACAGAGGCAGCGGAGCAGGGGAAGTACAGATGTAGTGAGAAGAGGGCATACCAGGACGCCCTCCTCCGCCAAACACTCTCCCCTTTCTCTAGGAAACAATGTAATCTGATCCTTCCTTGGACTTACCTGCCATCCGGCTCTGCCTGTCATGGTAGAGCACTAGTGGGGAAATCCACCATGGAAGGAGCCAAGGACAATTCACACTGGAACTGTGTGCAGCTATACAGTGTTCAGTTCATACTGGTGTAGTGAAGCTGAAATGGGAATTGCTGCCCTGCCATAAACCTTCAGATAAAAACATGCAAAAGTTAGTAATAATGAATCTGAAGCTCCGAAGCATCCAGAAAAAGTTGCATATTTTATTTTGAAACACTGTATAGAGGCTTGGTCTATTTTCCAAAAACATGTGGCCAGTTCAAAGCGTTTTTCAGCACACCACCATGTGACTGCTTTGACAAACTGATTTAAAACTGAGATTTAATTGGTTGAATTTAGAGTTTATACCTTTATCCCACAAATCTGGTAGACAGATGAAGTACTAGGGCCAGTAGACTCAAGACGCATCTCTTTAATCTGGCATTCACGTAACCCATCCCATAACCTCATACTCCAGTACTAGCACACTGTATTCTGAACAGTATGCTGACTCATCCCTATGCTGATCTGGACTTCATGTTAACTTAAAAAAAAACTTCTGTTATATTGAACCTTCAGCTGCAGATCACAAATGATGTTCTATAATCTGTATCTGTAATCACCCAAATGAGGATGGGTTCCCTGATTGAGTCTGGTTCCTCTCAAGGTTTCTT
>JBBPDB010000040.1:4352346-4383505 GCA_037974465.1 Brachypetersius altus
TCCAGAACTTTGTCTGCCGAAGCTTGTTCAGCTCAACGCCTCGTTCCCCATTTTTCCCTTCGGATCTGTATCAATCTCATTATTAACCTTTAGTGCCCTCAGTTGACGGAAATCCGTCATAGCGACGGGGAACTTTAACCCTTGATTACTGCTATTTTATCTTTAAAAACCACTGATTTGCATTGAAGTTTTTATTGATTCACAACCCCCAGTTTCTTTCACTACCACTATAAAGAATTGCAAGTTCCTTGACAATGCACCTCTTCATATCAGACTATTCTGACCGACTTTGTTTCCATTTCAACAACTGAATTATTTACAAATGGCAGAATTCCCCTTTGAAGTTTGAAATTTAATCGTGAATAACTTCAAAAGACATACCCTCTTCTTTCACATCATTTGGAAACAGTCTCTCTTTCACAATAGCATTGATGTCTGCGAAAATGTCGTCTTCTTCTCTGTCTGCATCAACCTGACGAGGAAAAGGAAAACTGCTTTGCATTACTCATGATAAGCGATGCTGAAATTCCACAATGTAGAAAGACCCCCATTATACCTAAACCACCAGCCTAAAGATGCCTAATGCAAATTAGTCTGGAAACACTGGATGGTATACGCCTGTGTACTATGACACAGTTGAAATTCTCACCCTGATGATGAGTCCTCTCTCCTGGTAGTACTTGGCTATTAGAGTTATGTTGTGCTTGAACGTTTCTAGTCTCTTCTCAATGGCGTGAGTGTTATCATCAGGCCGACCCTGCAGTGAGGCGCGTTTCTCCAGACGCTGGCGGAGCTGCTGGTTGGAGCACGCCAGCAGAATCACCAAATCTGGAGAGCCAATCTAAATGGAGGACATATAAAAATACAATAATTGAACTACTACTGGTGAATCCACTAGAGCAGGGGTGCAAACTCTGGTCCGGGAGGGCCGATGTCCAGCACAGTTTGATGGTTCTCTTCCTCAAACACATTCACTAAACCTGACAATTGACTGGTGAGGTGAACCAGGTATTTCTGGGCAGGGAAATCACAAAACTGTGCTGGACCACGGCCCTCCAGGACTGGAGTTCGACACCCCTGCACTAGAGTGATCAGTTGAACTGTCAGCATATTATCATATTACTTATTGTCAGAATAAAATCTTGTATCTTCAAATAAGTAGCTTAATCAAATAACATTCTTACTTTATAATTTACATTAAAGAGGCTTTTCTAATTAATTTAGTTTCTATTAGTTCATTTTTCATTAAATGTTCATGCAGTGTGAATGACAGCTGTTTAAAAACAAAATAAAAATCATTTAAAAAACAGACAAAACTGGAGATACAGTGTTTTGTTCTGACAATGAAACTGCTTCAATGCCAAATATCAGTATTTAGGTGAAGTGAAAGTAACCATTTGTCATACGTGAACACGCCACAGCACACAGTGTGAACAGCACGAAATTCAACCTCTGCATTCAACCCATTCACCAAGTGAAGCAGTGTGTGGGGATGGTACCTCAGGGTACCTCAGCGGTGCCTAGCGGTCTTGGGAATCGAACCTGGACTTTGTGGTCACAGGGCGAATGCCCTAACCACTAGGCTACCAGCTGTCCCCGGTCAGTATTGGGAAAAAAATCCAGATGAATCTCATCCATTAGACGAAGCACACCCTCACATTATATGCTGTCATGTGTTTTTTAAGTATTTTAGATGCTTATCGTAAGTTAAGTTATTTGTAAAGAAAAATAATGGATTGGATTCACATGTGTGCCTTGAATCTTGAAGGTGACATATTAAAATATCTGGTATGCATTTAGGGATTGATTGAACACGTTAACTTTTACTCATGTATGTAATACATTATCTAAAGTACACTGTGCGTGAGATAATAGTCACTATGGAAATATAAAGAGGTCTCATGCATGGAAACCAGGTTTGAAAAATATGAGTTTTTTCTTAATATATCCTATAATAAAAGCAGTGGGATTTTGGTAATACTGTAGATAATGGTTTAATATACAAGTAAAAGTCTCTAAAGAAATAAAGTTACGCCCTGTTATTGCACTACTGTCTTATTACATTGCTTTACTGAAGCCTTATTGAATTGCTCACTTGCTCCTCAAACGTGAATGCCTGTGATATTTCCCTTGGGAATCCATCCACAATGAAGCCTTTGGCATCTTGCTTCTTGATGAACTGATGCTTCAGCTCCTCTATTGTTGTCTCCTAGAGAATTTAACCAAAGATCAATGCAATCATAATTAGATACTCTGGTCAAACGATACACATTTGTGCATGCATTTCATGGATCTACCTATCTTACTTTTTCCAGTAGCTAAAATAAAACCAAGAGCCTTAGCAAGACGCTGTCAGTCAAGCAAACACGGCTCACGCCTGGAAACACTCTGCACCTCTTGAACAAGCTGGGGCTCTAGTCCAGCATGCTCTTTCATACTGGCTTCGAATTATTAACTCTGTATCCCAAAGGATGAAATATTTCTGTCTCACTGTGAGCCCTCAAGACCCATAAATATGTATAGGCTGAAAAAGAACACAACTTAACCCTTAGACACCCAGTGTTTTTGTTTTACCATACTAATAAATAGTATAATTACATGGTGAAATAGCATTGCATTTGATTTATATTTTCCATATCAATAAGTTTAGATGCCAATGACTAAAAATGTATTTTCTTATCCACATAATGATATACATACATGAATAAGATATAATGCATATATTTGCTCTTACAAACACCAATAGTTTAATTAATGAAAGGTTTAGAATCTGTACTAATCTGAATTCATTTCTTCACTTGCTTTAACAAATTAATCAGAAATAGAATAGTGATGCCATCATGCATTTGTAATCACCGTAATGACCTCTAAAGGTTAAGCAGCACACCGTTTGAAACACGTGGTGCATCATGTCATGCGTCATACTCCTCCTGCTTCCCAGCCCTTGACCTAGCATTTCAATTCATGTCATGTATTTCACATTCGGTGTAGTCTATTCGCTCATGACACGCCAGTACATACTAGAGCAGGCACTAGGCTGGAATAACACAGACACTCACAGAGCCATACCTGAGGTGCCAGCTCTCCGTTGGCGATGATCTGAGCAATCAGTTCCCACTTCCTATCACTGGGTGCATGGTGCAGCAGCTGGTTCCTCAAGATTTCCCCCACAGACACACACTCGAAGTCATAATGAGCTGCGATCTTGGCCGTCTGAGTGCCCTTTCCGCTGCCTGGTCCACCTGAAGTGAAAGAATTGCAAAAGTAAACTAAAATAATATGATTGAGAGAAATTCAATAACTGGAGACATAACATTAATAAAACAGCCCCTTCAACACAATTCTGACTGAATATGTTCTGTATGAACCAATAGCGAAGCTAAAGATCTAAAATACTAGTCTCCATAAATGTTAACTCAACACTCACCTATGATGAATATTATGTGAGGGCGCGGTTTTGATGGGTCAAAGACATCATACTCCTGTATGAGTCCGGAGGACTCGGTCATGTCCGAATCGCTCTCAATGGAAAACTGAGCCTGAATTGGGGGCAGTCTCTCATAGCGTCTGTAAGGTCCAGGACCAGGACCAGGACCGCTGTCTATAAAACATGAAAGACGTGGTGCATAATCCCTATGTGTTTTTATTTATTCTTCTTACAGTGCATAGTGTATCAGTCCCAGATACACTACCAGTCAAAAGTTTGGACACACATCTTCTCATTTTCTTTGTTCGTAGTATTTTCTACATTGTAGATTAATATTAAAAACACAAAATGATGAAGGAACACATGGAATTATGCAGCAAACAAAAAAAGAGTTAAACAAATCAGAATGTTTTCTAATAAGGTAATGATGGACTAGTTCAGTGGTTCTTGCCATAATGTGCAGTAGAACCGTAGTGGAACAGGATCACTGTGGACCAACCCAACCCTCAACTGATGATCCCAAACACATTAAGAAGGCAAGAAATTCCAGTAATGAACTCTTGATGAAGAACTCCTGTTATTTAAATACCATTCCAGGTGGATTCCTCATGAATCTGACTGAAAAAATACCAACAGTGTCCAAAGTTATCATCAGAGCAGTAGGTGATGTTTTCAATATTAATCTACAATGTAGCCGATAATAAAACCCAACGAAATCATTGAATAAGAAGGTGTGTCCAAACCTGACTGGTTCTGTACATTATAATTAAATCATCATTATCTTTATTAAATAGCAACTGATAAATACAACCAGTGTTACATTACACTAAGCCACTGTGTTATATCCAACTGGAAGTCACTCAAGATAAGAGAGTCTGCTTACCAAAAGCTTTCAATAATCAGATTCAGACATGCAAAATTATTCAGTGATAAACAGCTAGTTTTACAATGTTTTAAGCTCGCTATTCTTCAACTATGGACTACTGTGGGAATTTTTCTGAAAAAAAAAGGCTGATTATTGGTAGGCACATATCTCACAACATATTGTTATTATTACTATTGGACCAGATATTCAATATCAATGTATCCCTGATTCTTACATTCATTGCTATCTGAAAACACTGGATTTCTGGTTGGTCACATTCGGTTTCACTTGTCAAAATCAGCAGTTACAATTTAGCGACACATTACAGTGATTCATTCCTGGCACCAGTTCTTTCCGTTGTCAACTCAAGATGTTACTCAGACCCACCCAGCTTGCAGGGGGCTTTCTTTCCCTGGGTAGTGGTAATAGGTGGTAGTGGCTTTCTGTCAGGCATGATGAAGGTGTCCCAGGCCACAGATTCTGGACCTCCAAGCTCTCGTGTTTTCTGCAAGCAGTTCTCCAGGAAGCTCAAAGGATCCTCAGGTCGGTGGTACATCAAGCCAGTCAACATACTCTGGAAAAGAGCAGAGTACAGCATTAATGCTGCAATGCTGAGACTCTATGGCATCATGCAAAGAAGCCTCTCTGATATATGGACAGAAAAAAATAAGGAACCGCATCATTAAATTTTTCTTGTAATTGCTTTTGTAAGAGCAGTGTGTGCATGTGTGAATCTGTTTCATCCAACAGAAACTGAATCAGGAGTGAAGCTGCTGGAATACAGAACATAGAAAAGCTGCTCTACAAACACTACAGCACTCACACACACACACACTACTGCACTCAACCCATATGGAGGCATTTCTTTACATAGCTCACACTGCAATAGTTCAGACATGAATAGCAACCTGTACATTTTACACACACACACACACACACACACTGCTGCTTTCCATGACTTTATTTTTAGTAGTTTTTTCCATGTGAAAAAGTTTTTATACCTTTATACACCCAGAAACTTCTTCACCTGTATCTCATCTGCAAAAATGTTTTTTTTGGTAATAAAAATGGTTCTGTGGGACAGTTCAAAGAACCCCTGGGGGAAACATGGAGCTCAGTACTGCTTGTTTATCTTCAGATGACCTAGCCACATTATCCAATACATGATGTTGATGTTTATTGCCTAAAGTGAGGCCCCAACACAATTATTTGTAACCTTATTACTTCACAACTCAAAGCAAAATGTGCCAGTGAATAGATCTCGCCCACACACACACACACACACACACACACAAACACACACACACACACACACACACACAAAACCCTTCCCCACTGGTGCATACAGATTCCTGGACCAGTCTAGATGGACAGGTGAGATGAAAAGAGGGAGAAATGAATAGCATGGCGGAGAAAATGATAATTGCAAATAGCCACTCTATTCAGCCCACACTGCCGTGCAGGGCACTGCCTGGTTTGTACAGGGAGGGGTGGACTAAACCTGTCCCTAATCAGTCATTTTCTTCTTATGATGCTAATATAGACACTGTGCATTTACATGTCAATCTCCACAATACACAGCTCAGGAAATAATCAGCTACTAAATAAAGCCACTGTGTAGGCCAGTATTGCGGACCGTATCTTTAATATCAGCTCAGTGCCAGACAAACAGGTTCCCTATCACTTCACAACCAGATCCACAAACAGGTTTCTCATCATATTTCTTATGATTTGAACATGAGGTGTCTGGATTGGACCAATGGAGGGCAGTCCAAGAAACATCAGTGAAGAACACAGGGAGGCCAATGTGGAGAGTGGTCATTAATATTGCACTAATTGCACTAAATTGCATTCATATTTCCTTTTAGCGTTGTGGGAGCTAGATGTAAAGAGAATGCTCAAACTCACTAAGTGTACATGAGGTCACTGAATTTCATTGGAAAGCAGAGGCCTGCTTCCATGTTGCTTCCTCCAGGAATGGTTTGCGTAAACAGAAGTCAGTTTTAGAGATGTAAGGATGTGGACTGGCTTATCTTTTCCCTAATGGTGTGCCATTAACATCAGATAGCCTGAATGCACAGTTAGATATAGAGGTTAAATAGACTATTAAATGAATATTTCAGACAAAAATCAAAATATGAATTCGAATTGCTAAAACAATTCCTGCCCTGATAAAAGCCTTATGCCACATCAGTTCGGTAGTAGTTACTTTACAGTAGTTATTATACAGTAATTATGAAGGCTAGAGTCCACAGGCTTAACAATTCCTATTTGAATGAGAGTTCTCAATAACCTGTGGTGAATGCCCAGGTACTATTCTCTTTCCCTCTCAGTTTTTCTTTCAAGGTCCTCAGTGCCTGGTCCGTATGTATGATGAGTCAGAGGAAGTAAATAGGGAGCTTGTTGCCTTGGCGACAGTTCGTGTGGGTTACATGTGCCGAAACTTTAGTCTATCCCCTACCGCCGAAGGGGAAATTCTCGTATGTTTACGTTCCACGCGAACCACTGGCCTGTCTGGACATGTGCTTCTTACACACGATGGAGCAGAACTGCTGTCTGCTGCTCCTTTGAAAAACACCACTCTGCTGGTAAGGCAGGCGAGTTTTCCCAATCACACACCTGAATGCATGCATGCTCCACATGTCAATATCTTGTTTATCCTACTTGGTCAGGCTGTGTATTCAGTGAAGGTATTTTGTATGCAGCTGTGTAACACCTCTTGTAGCCCGAGCCCTCCTTGACGCTCTCTGAGGAGAAACTTGCTGCTTGCGGACAAACTTGAAACTCTGTGTCCTGCAATTATAGCATCCCACTTGAGGATCACCATAGAGACAGATACAAGGATCTAATTTCCTATGTAAATGTCCAAGCTAAAGAGTCTGTTCTTCATTGCCTGCTTGCTTTCCTCCCACAGAAAAATACTTTTCAGCCAAATGATACTTCAAAAGGTAGATCAACAGTATATTATAAGAAACTAATATTATTATAGTGCTGTATAATCATCTACACACACAAACCCACACAGAGTGTAGCCACAATGTTAAAACCAATGACAGTGAAGAGGCAGCAAGTGAACAGTCTGTTTCAAAGTTGATGTGCTGCAGACAGGAAAAATGGCAAGCGTACAGATTTTGACAGGGGCCAAATAGTGATGGGTAGATGAGCGGGTCTCCAAAACAGCAAGTGTTATAGGCTGAAGCATGGTTTTCATATCTAGTACCTACCAAAAGAGGTCCATGGAAGGACAACTAGCGAACACAATTGGGGATCACAGGTTACTGTGTATTGGGTAGCATAGCTGCAGACCCATTAGAGTGCCCATGCTGACCCCTTTCGGTGCCTGAAATGAGACTACGAGCTTAGGATTGCACCATGGAGCAATGGAAGAAGGTGACATGGTCTGATGAATCACATTTCTTTCACATCATGTGGACAACCAGGTGTGTGTGTGTCCCTTAACTGGGATTGGCACCAGGATGCACTATGGGAAGAAAGCAACTAGTATGAAGCTCTAAGCAATGTTCTCATGTGGGTGTCATCTTGACACGTACCACCTAGCTAAACCAAGTACACCCCTTCTCTAACGTCCTGGACTAGTCCTGTCCATGGAGACCCCACCTCCCAAACTATAAGAGTGCCACAGTATGCCTTGATACCCAGAGGTGTTACTGTTATGGCTAATCAGTATATACATATAAAACCACATAAGATTTCTGTGGTATGATAGTATTCAAATTTTTGGAATCTGAAATCACGACTTTAGCTCTTTTTATAAGTAACTGGTTCAGTAACTACTTGACCTCTCAAAATGTGCACTCTAACTATATATTTGTCTTTGTATTCGTAAAAAGCACAATCAAAATGTTCTCTCTCTCTACATTTGTATTCATAAACTGTGATGTTAGAAAAACAAAATCACTTATTCCAAAAGCATTCGTACGTCAAGACGATAGATAAAGCATTAGGAAAATGCACATAAACAAAAAGTTCATAAAGGCAAAATAAAGTCAGTGTCCACCTCGCACCCACTAAAACCCACTAAAAGGAAACAAACCAAGCACAGCCAGCCTGCAACTCTCAGGACACACATCTCCAATCCCTGCTCGACAGAAGTAAACAGACTGAAGTGTCTGGTGCTCCTTCCTCAGAGACTCTACAGAGCCTTTTCACACTCCCGACAACTTGTTGCTTAGCCCGACCTTCTGAACAGCCACTAAAGACGCTTTCACCTTTAAAACAAGACTTGGGCGAAGTTCTCCCTCATCAGCCGTACCTCAAAAAGGTGAGGGATCTGCCGCTTGGAGAGGTATTCCTTTGCGTCGTTGGTGTTCATTTTTTTTCTTTCCTCTTCCTCTGTTCCACCTCGAAAACGAGCGTCCAGTGTGTTGTGATGCTGTGCTGGCTCTGCAGGGCTGAGCCTTTACAGCAACTGACCGTGCGTATGTGTGTGTGTGTGTGTGTGCGTGTGAGTGTGTGTGTGTGTGTGAGAGAGAGAGAGGTAGAGAGAGCGAGCGCACATGTGTGGTATTTCGTACTGCATGGGGACCAGATGTTCCAAATGCTCCAGGATAGTAGGAAACAGGAATATTGTGAAAATGTATGGGATGTTGTAACGTGGAAAACCTGTTCACTTTTTGGTTTAAGCACATGCAAATCCCAAATTTGCATGTTCTTTCCAAGGTTATGGTTAAGGTTGTACAGTATAAGGTAATGGAAAACCACAACATTTATGATAAGTGTTATATTCCAGAATGACTGGGAACATGGATATTTCTTTACTTTGCATTAAACAATATGTATTTATGTACACATTTTTGATTTGTATATATAGTTGATAATGTGCTTTTGGTTTATGATTGATCTTAAATGCAAAACAGAAATATTTAATGATGCAAAGCCATGGAAATACCCTAGATAGACAGAAATACAAATGTGGTGTGTGTGTGTGTGTGTCTGAGTGTGTGTGTGTGTGTGTGTGTGTGTGTGCGCTGGCTCTGATAACCTCAGGGTGATGGCTATATTCAACATTTACTGTTTTCTCTCCCGCTGATGAAAAAGAGAGTCATGAACCTCGGCTCGGTCTAGTCATGAGTAAGGGTGCTAAAACCTAACCTCGCCAGCTGCTCAGGCCAAATGTGATAAAAAAAAAAAAAAGTCACTAAACATTCATGAGTTTATGCAATCTGCCTTATTTTATCCAATACAGTGATGGAGATCATAAACAGCCATACTAAAAATGCTCATTTATTCAATGAAACTTCAAAAAAGGTTACATTGTGATTTAAAAGAATAATCTATTAACTTGTATTCTGAGCAAAAATGTGTGTAAACCTGTCCCAACCCCTCTCCCAGTTTTTTTTTTTAATCAGTCCAGAAGGGAATACACCTTTCTTAGTCATAATTAGTTTTATTTATTTATTTATCTAAGGAATCAGCCTATTGAAACCAGACACTTGGATGTCCCACGTAGATACACAGCCATATACATCCCATCTGCTAGGAATCATCAGCTTCATATTCAGTGCGATTTTTCCCCCCGTGTGCGTTAAACTAAAACGTAGCTGCTCGTGAATTATGAGCGACAGCTGTTGCGCCTCTGTGTTGTTTTGCGTGACAGTGGTTAGTTCCAGTACCCTTAAAAAGTCATCAATATGTTAATAATTTTCCATGGCAGTGATGAATCAGAACCAAAACGTTCACAGTGCAACTACTGGAGGAAGAACAGTTTTTTTCTGTTCCCTCGGATATTATCGTCGAATTGTCTATATTCTGGCCCACCTCTTTACCATAGTGTCTGAGTCTAGGCCAGTGTTTCCCTCTTATGGTGCTGAGATCCCCCTTATCTCAGCGTTTGACCTGCTAAAGCTACCTGTAATAACCCCATGATGACAGCTCAGTAAGGTAGGGTTGGGTGACCTTAATTTTTCTAAAACACTGATAGGTCTTAAATACCCTGATAGATAATATTGTGTCATTAAAAAAGAAGTGTAGGCTATAGGGATCTGTATAGATGCTGAGTACTCGGTTAAACGTTCCAGATACCCGTTGCTCAGAGCTGAAAGCACTTTTTAGCAACATAACTGTAACTGTAATGAATTTAATTTTCCTGAAACAAAGTAGTGCAACACATTACAGTATACATATTTTGTACAGGACATATTACAAGTAACGCATTTAACTTTGCAAGAAGTATTTTAAACATACATTTAAAATATACATTGTGTGTTATTAATATTTATATGTAGTTTGTGATTTGGATTGCAAATATAAAATTCAGAAGGGGGGCATCTAGTCTCTCCTTTGGGCTCCATGCAAGTTTTTTCAGCGAGATTTGGCAGGTTGACATCAGGTTTTCTTTAAATAAAGGGACAATTTGTCAAAGGGGTGGTGCTGGTGATAAAAAATGTCCTGACCTCACCGGACTTTTTTTTTTTTTTTTTTCTTAGAAACCGCTCTGCAAACTTTACATTTTATTCATAAAGGTTTTATTGTATTACGGAATATAGGTTCTCCGTTTTCAAACACCACCAGCCGTTCATCATTTTAATCAGTAGAGGTTTGTTCAGAGTGTTCAGAGTGAAGCCCAACAAGGACAGTCTTTTAAATGATGTGATGATTCTTTATAAATCTAGGACTGTTGTGTTGTCTTCTATACTTTTCAGTTAGTAAAGATTGTGGGTTTTCTAGAATAATTTAGAAGTAAAGAGCAGTAGAGCAGTGAGTATGTTTTTTGAGTACAGTAATGCAATTACAACTTCAGAGAAGTAATTGTCATTTGTAATGGATTACTTTTTGGTTAAGTAATCATCCCCCACAGCTTGTTATGCAGCTTTAGAGAAAGTAAGTGAGAAAAATGCACAATCCAGGGCTGTAACGTTCTTTTCTCCTCTTTTTGATTAAATTATGTTACTTCATACTTCACACTACTAGGGGTGTGTCAAGGATGTGTTGTTAAAGTCAAATATAAGACTTTTTGTCTTTTTAATTCACACCACTTGTTATATAAAACACTATTCATATTATTTTATTAGCGAGACAACATTTTTCTTGACTTCCATCAAAATGTAATGTCTTCTAATTGCTATCCATGGCTCTGTGCACTAGTCGGGAGAAAATCTAATATTAACCAATATTATCATGTTGGACCTCCTATTACTCTCTTATCCCACATTTGTTGATATGTGGGGGAAATGCTGTGAATTCTGATCCACATTGACTTTAATGGTGGTATTAAGAAGGCAGTAACTAGGTGGAAAAGTCTTGCTGCCATTAGCTAGAACCATAGATGCTAAAAAATACATGTCTCTGCTCCATCATCTGTGTTAATATTAACTCATCTGAAGCTGCCACCATTACTCAAGCCTCAACTTACAGGAAAAAACAAAGCAATCATAACCAATTAGTTAGTTCTGAATAGTAAAATGTTTTCAATTGCACAACTGCTAATGTTTCTTTATACTTATTTTCTAGCACACAATCATCAGTGCACCAGTTGACCCTGTTGGTGGATTATGAATAAGAACTACGATCCAATATTAAGAGTCAAAACTCCTTTTTTCTTCTTCCTCACAGTCAAATATCTATTCATTATCTCTTGTGGGTACTTAGGTATCAAAATGAATATGTACATCCCTAGTAGTCAATAGTGGCTACCTTTTGCATTGCGCATAAACTATCGTTTCGCAACAGATCTTTTTTGCCAAAGCTCCAATAGTGGTTTGATTGTATTGACAAAAATTCTGACGGATGTTTTTAAATGCTACTGTCAAATCACCCAAGCCTACATTAAGGTGGCGTCAAGCTATGGAGTACAGGAATCCTAGAGGACCAGAATTGGGAAAGAATGGTCTAGACTTTATGCCACAATTCTGGGCCACATTAAGAGGTCTAACGATTCCACAATTGACTGAGATATATCCCTCTGAGAAATGTGCGTCAGTGCCGTTGGTGGAGTCAGTGCTTTATGAGAACGGTGGAATTCACGTTGAAGAAGTGCAACGGCAGTCTCTAACTGGAGTCTCCTTCAGAAGGCTTGGACTTGGGCTCACAGTCTGTGTCATCCTTCTCGTCTGGATGGAAGGAAACTCGCTGTTCATCCATACGTTTAGCCTGCACTCTTTGAATGAGACTGAAAAAGTCTTCATCTGGGTCCGGAGCTGGAGGCAGAGAGCACCTCTGGTCATTGATCCTGGAGGACTGGTGGAAGAGATATTGTGGGATAAATTGAGTTAGAGATACAATTTTTCACTTTGTTTTTAGATAAGAGAATTCTCTGTCAGAAGCCATTCTTCCTGACACAGATGACCTTCTAAACTGCAAGATATGGCAGCTTTGCAATTACAACGCTAACCACTGCGATTACAACTGGACTAAACCTGGTTAAAGACTGGACTACACTATTTTGATCCAAATAATTGACGAATTACATGAAAAAGCTTGATTAATCTGAAAAACACTCATTTATGAAGATTGAAGGCCTAGATAATGGAAAACAACATTTTCCTTGCTTGAAATAAAAGTGTCTTCAATTTTCAAAATGGACAGGTCACTCCCTAGTCCATATATAGTTTAACACTGCTTTCTGAAGGAGACACACAGTCCAGGCCAGCCTATTAGAACCGAGCTCATTTACATACATGAGTCTTAAAGGCACAGTAACAAAGACACACTGTATAATTCTAATGGAAAAATGGTCATAAAAAATGAATTGAATTTGTACAAAAATCAGCACAAATAACAAACATGGACCAAAAAAATCATGACAACTGTAAATAAATATATAGAATTTAAACCCTTTTAGCTGTGATTGGTGGAGCTCTAAGATTAATATCATTGGCCAAGGTGTAAGACTTCAGTGAACTTAAATGTTAAGACAAGCTAAAAAGATTCAGTTTGTCTGACATTACCTGATACTTTATGAGCATGTTAAAGAATTCGTCACTTGGCTCCTGTGTATTGCAGGCTTCACAGACATGGCCGACGTTGTTCTGTGCTATTGTCATCCCCAGCCGGTCTCCTATACTGGCCCGCTGATCGTCCAGCCTGCGGCTCTGTGAGCTGGCTATCAGGTCGAAGAGCTCCTCGGTCTGGGTGAGGGAGATGAGTGAGGTGGCTCCAGAGAGCAGTGGAGACTGGTGCCCGGGCGACTGGGCTCCGGACGAGGCCTCTGGCGGTTGGCCGTTGGGCTGCGGAGAGTGCTGACCACGCTGGTTCTCCATACAGCCGTTGGTAGACTAGCGGAGGACTGCAAGGGGGCAGTCCTCATTAGAGGAGCCCTGGCCCTGGCTTTAGACAAGAAGAATATGGTAAGTAAAGTGAGACAAGGACAATGGAGCTCGGTGGAAGTAATTAGTGTTCTACAGCAGCTGTCTCCAACCTTTTTTGTGCCACAGACCAGTTTCATGTATAACAATATTTTCATGGTACAGATACAACTAAAAACAAAGTGTTTGTTTTTTTCCTCATTTTTGCTAGCTTGTGGGCTAAGTGTTTTTGATGTACTGATGTACCGAACATTTAAAAAAAAATAAAAATCTTTCAGGCTCTGATAAGCAATTTCTGTGTAGCCCGGTACCAAATGACCGGCACCTCTGTATAGGGAGTATAGGGAAAACACCATGCACTGCAGGTGAATCTAAGCTATCACAAAATCATCTTTGACATTGCAGCATAATCATAAATAAGGTTTATGAAGGAAACCAGTCCATTGCCAAAGTGTGCAGTGTGCACCTGCTAAAGTTTCTGTTGGCCTAGTGGATCAGTAGAACATCATTTCCCACTGGAACCCGTAACTACTGTAATTTTTCTTAAACTGCAGCATTAAGTCTGGTTAACATTGTTACTATATAGGGATAAGATTCATAAGAGCATGTATGCATGATCAATGGTGGTTTGTATAAAATGTATGTATGAGCCTTGGATCCACATCACAGATCAGTCTAAGATTCACAAGTGTATTCTGCCTTGACAAGTGTATTCTGCCTTGCTGATACTGGATTTTTTTGAGTGAAATGTTACTGTATCACTAACGCTATGCCAGTGGCAACTAGACAGAGAGAATCACCCGATGTCTATATCTCCATTCAGGATCATGTTACATTATCTCTCAATAGACCTAGTAGAGCTGGTAGACAGATTCTCACATACACAATGAGCTTCTTCTAAGTTATGCAGTCAAAGGCCTGAAAAGTTGTTCACACCACTAACACCAAAACTAGGTCACAGAGAATAACCTAGTTAGAGCTGGCATGATGCACAAAATAGGGTCCAACAAAGTTTGAACAAGTGAAACAGTTACACATAAATAGTTTGCATTTACTCACAGAGCAGCATATTAAACTCTTCTCATGTGAAAAGAATAGTGAATAAAGATGGTTTAGAGGTAACATAAGTACTTTCATAACAAAGGTCAACCTCTAAATGACAAGTCAAACACTGTTTGCACATATAGAACATGTGCAAACCCCCTGTGGATGAAGAAAGAACAATGAACTTCAGAGGTTTGCAGAAACACGGGCTGCGTCGGGCTGCTTCAGCTCGGAAAAGCCTCGGAAGCTGCAGCCCAATCACTGAACTGAATGAATTCCTAGGTAGACATTACACATGCACACACACACACACACACACACACACACACACACACCTTTCTCGCCTGACACCCAAACGTGTTTTGTTATAGAGCAGAAGTCTCCAGCTTGCTAATCTTCTTCCACAACGCTGGAGAGGAAAAAATGAATAAGTGCGCTTTATAATCCAGCAAAACGTGGTGCACTTCCCATTCTCACACACCCAGCCTTTCCTGTGAGTGGGCTTGTGTCTCTTTTAGAGGGGGAGAGAGGAAGAGAAAGGGAGAGAAAAGGGGGGAGGGGGAGAGGGGGAGGGAAGGGGGGGTGATGGGGCGCAGTTGCCCCTCTCGGCTTACATCACTGTTGCTATAGGAACTGGAAATCGGCTCCCAAATCTCGCTCCTGTGCACTCACACACACACACGCACCCAACCAGAGCACACAAATATACACAGACAACCACACACATATATACGGACACACCAATGCACACACACAGGTTGGAATTCCTTCGTCGTTCCACTTGTTAATGCTTAAACTGATGTTTGTGTTATTCTGGCCAATATGAGAACAATTGCAGCTAAGGCCCAGTGGCCAAAGTCTAGTTTGTTTCTTCCTTCTTGCACTGGTATGATCTGTGAAAACATCATGTCTGGTCATATGCATTGCTCCAAGAAAGAGGCGGGGGTTGGTTTAGGGTGGGGGTTATATGGAGGGGGGTGGCTCGCAATAACGATTGAATCCGGGGAAACCAAAGCAACACAGTGTAGCCTGGGGCCCTGCCTGGACTGAATGGATGAATGCCAGTGTGTTCAGAATGCCTGAGGGAGGAATAGAGCACTCTCTCACTTTTTCTCTCTCCCTCTCTCAGGACACCCAGCCCCCCCCACCAATCCAGATCTCTGCATGCCAGCCAACAGGCAGCTGCTAGTGCTAGACTCAGTTTGTGTGGTGGTCTCAGACCCGACACTATCCGGCCAGCGCCTACAGCTGTTTCTCACTGCTGCATCTCTGTAGCCATCCCACACCCCTGCACTGTGGACCAGCTGCACTTGTGCCACATTTAATGGCCGCTGTGTGACTGATGCACAGACACGCACCACTGTCTGCTTGATGGAGCAGTAGAGGGCTTGCTTGCTTATCTGATTGTTTTGTTTGCCATCTCTAAGAAAGCACTGCTTCGGATTAACTTTATTTGAATAGGCACTGCAATCCCACATCAGTATTTTAAGCTCAAATATCAAAAGCCTGTAGATATTGTAGGTTTAGGGCTTTTTACACATGTACATGTTGTTTGTAATTTACCTTAATTATTGAGGACAAGCCATTTTAACTGATGCAACTTTATTTGTTTAAATGATTAAAATGAAATCTTGAAAGATATCTAACAAAATCGTGTATTATGCTTTGATTACTGAAAACAAACTGTGTTTCTCTGATGCAACTCGGCATTTTTATTCTTTTGAATGCAATTGAGTGAATATAATGTAAACTTCAAGTAACTGCAAAATGACAATAAGTGAATACTTGAATACTTAACTAAATAATTTGAGTGCCATTTAATGAGAAGGTAACTGGACACAATGTAAACATATAAGCACATTGCAAAATTACCTTCGCTGCTGTTCTGCAAACAATTGACAGCAAGTCATAAACAGTTACTGTATTGCTCCATAGGACACTAACAACTGGCTGTAAAATGATCAGAATGATTCATTTCAGAGGATCCCAAGGTTTTCAGTAGTTTGAATCAGAAATGTCTCAGATGCCACCATCATTCATTTTTTTTCAGTAGTTTATTTTGATATTATTATCAAATTATTTTGATATTCTTATCAGTCTGGTGAACTTAAAAACAAAACACTGTCAAGCTCAAACTATAATTAAACCTATAAAAATAGAGTTCATTAACAGAAACTAAGCTGTGTGTTCTGGCTGTCTCTGGATACTATATGATGTCAGACAGAAAACGCTCATCATTCCAGTGTCAATCAATCATACAAACACTCACTTAAACATCATGAACTCATAAAGGACGAAACTGTTTCTGAAAGCTGTTTTTAACTGGTTTGATGAATTTCACATTGGGGTTTACGGTGTAAAAGTAGGTTTCGCTTGAATATAACATTATATAAACCTAATTATAGTTATGTCAACATGAATAACCGAACTGTGAATAACTGTGTTGACGGAATTACTCACATGCAGCAGATCATACAGTACTGTGCAAAAGTCTTAGACACCTACACAAATAGTTTAAAGCCATTTTTATCAGCATGTGATAGTGTTCTGCTTGCAAAGTTAGCATCTAAATAAATGGAAACAAGAAAGCTGTAAAAAAACGTATCAAGATTTGTTTTGTGTAAAAAGAAGTTGATATTTTGTGAGCTGATCAAGAGAACACAGATTCAGTTGCAGATTGTTTGGATTTTTGAAATTCCCTCAGCAGCTCCTGATTTAAAGAAGGACTGATTGAGTCAAACCAGGTTTCTGATGGTAATACAGTAACACCCCGCCTTTCGCTGGAGTTACTTTCCAAAAGCACCAGTGTAAAGTGAAAAAACGTGTTATTGTGTTTCTACAAATGCCTATTTTTATAATGTAAACCCTAAATATGCCCCAAAATCTGCTCCCAGAACACTTTGTCATTTTATACTCAGTTTAATGCATTACCATTAAAGAAAATGCAATGGTAACCCCATATTCGCCTCTTTTAATTTCAATTCCCTGCCAAGATATGCATCTTGGAAGGTTGCAGGAAAAAAGTATTGGGACACCACAGCGAGGTGAACGGTTTGCGGGGAATAACCCTTGATCTACTGGGATTAAAAATACAAATGAGAGCTTGTTGGAAAGGTCTCCTGGAGATGAATCGAACTGTGGAGTTTGAAGTGTCAGAGTCCTTGCATCGTGGAAAATTCGCTCTTGGAGCGCGGGGGCTCAACCTTGGTGTGGAATTCTTTTTTTTTTTTTTCCGGCGAATTCCGGCTCGGTGTGGAATTTAAAAAAAGTGCTTCCAGGTCGGCAGAGGATATTTGCGTTATTGTGGGGATTTCCATGTAAAACTATGAGTTTGGTTCTCAAAAAAGATCTGCCTGACTGAATCCGTGACTCCTGAAAATGGGGGATTACTCTACTGGCCCTCAATAAGGATCAGACAAATATACATAAATCACTATTTACTGTATAATGCTCATTATTCTTCATATTCTTCTTATTTTTATTTAGTAATATTAATGCGTAAAACACTCACTGCTCATCCAAACAGTTTTTGAAAATAGTTTTAACAGACTTTTGCAAAGTGCTGCATATAAATATATAAACATCTAAATATACTCTGACTTTGCTCATCTTTTATTTCCTAAATGTGTCTTGCCTGCATGATCTCCAGCAATGGAGTGCTGTTCTAAAAAAGTGTCTGGATCTGCTTTCTCACTGATCTCCTTTGAACGTTCTGGTGCCTTCAAATGGTTCATCAAAGTGAGCAACGTCTTCACTTTTACCATCTTACCTAACAACACACACACGCACACACACACACACACACACACACATTCTGTTCAGCAACCCACTTAGCAATTTCTCTAACTTTAAAAAGGAAAATTATCTGCCTTTGTTAACTTTATATGGCCAGATTTTTATTCAGGTGTCACTCTCATTATAACACTCTGGCCACATCAGCCACAGTGTCTTGCATTGTAAGTAGGACAATCTGTATAAAAGACAAAGAGAAAAGGGACCTAGACTTTGATATGCTTTTATCTTCAAACTGAACAGAAGTACACTCTTTAAAAAGTTCACAAAAGGGCTTTTGAGTGATGACACAAAATAACAAGTAATTGTTATATATTTTAAAGGTCCTTTGCCAAGTTAAGGGTTCTTACATGTAAACTTTATAAAGGTTCTACACATTCAAACATCTCCTTACAAAAATGCTTCTTTTAGGAACCATCCATTCACCATTTTAAGGGTGTTCAGATGTCCAGATACTTCCTATTACTTTACAGTGCACTTTATTTATTAAAATATTGTTTAAAAATGCAAGCATGTGTAGGTGTCCATTTGTCACATATAAACACAGCACAGCACACAGTGCACACTCTGCATTTAACCCATTCACCAAAGAAAGTAGTGGGCAGCCAGGGACACAGTGCCCAGGGAGCAGTGTGTGGGGATGGCACCTTACTCAAGGGTACCTTAGTGGTGCCACAAAACCCTTGGGATTCAAACCCACAACCTTCTGATTGCAGGGGCAACTCCCTACCCACAAGGCCAACAAATGCCCTCCTTACTAAGTCAGTATTAAAGAATGCTTTAGGAATGTTATACCTCACAACTGCATTACACTATTAGAGCAGACTATAAATACACTGATTTCTGTTGACTTGACTTGATTGTTTGACTGTTTAACCATTATACCACGGTCACACAGAAGAGTGACAGTGTGACCAGATACCATTCAACAAGTGACCATTATGTCAGCAACAGGGCAGCATGGAAATTATATGGATGGAACAGGGTGTATATATTATGCAAATACAAATAATAAAACATCAGCAATTAAAGCACACATTTGCTGCACTTACAGTTGTGAGGACTAATGTAAATTAGATAAACCTTTGCCTCTGTGTACCGTATGGTATATTACATAGTATAAACTAAATGTATGCTTCATTGTGATTTGCTAGGTAATGAATGAAGCTCTCTTTTCTGCTATACACTGATGGATTCTGTGCTCACTTGCTCAATGGGTCGTCTGTGGGACGGGGAAAACCCTGCTGCTGACAGAACACAGCCGCACTTGTTGAAGCATGGTAGCAAGCAGGATGCCTGCACCTGGGTGCACTTGCAGGCTTTCCAGAAATCCAGTGGCCTTGACTTCTAGACCTCAGATGCTTGTCTTTCCATCAGAAACCTGTTGAAACTAGAACCAATATGTCATTTGTTTATTATTTGAAAGGTGCTTCATGTGAACATGTTGACTGGACGTATTGTGTTCATTTGATGGGCCTGGTCAAGGCACGCAGCAGAAGCCGAGGCCCAGGCTAGCTTTGGGATTGTGAATAGGGTGAAATCAGCATGACGGCATGTTATTTTTACCACGTTCCACTGTCAGCTGTGGAATGCTTCAGGGACCTATTTGAAATTGAACTGTTGTGGTTTGCCAAATACTCATTAAAAAACTCATTAAAAAATTTGATAGTCAGATCTTGCTTATGCATTTCTAAACACTTTGCATTCTGCTAAATATTTTGCATGAAAAAACAAAACTCAACAACACAATAGATTTGTGCTTTACATACTAATTTATATTATAAATATTAGTTAAAGTGTAATATACTAGCCCTAAATGTCACAAAAAAACAATTGTTTTCTTTTTATTTATCTGCCTGAATGACTGTGTCCTCAAACAATAAACATACCATTATATTTTTAATACACTTATTATTAGGCAAAGTGAATATTGTAGAGTGGAAAAAAATGTTTTAATGCAGTTCTGAGTATTTTATGCACTCAGAGAAAACATTGGCTTAAATTTTGAATTATACCCACAAGAGGCCATACTTTAATAAGTTTGACATTATTAGTTCAAGACTATACTGGAGCCATGCGCTGTGGGAAGAGTCTGTACCTGCAGTGCACTAGTTTGTCCTGCACTAGCCTGAACTGCAGTGTGTTTGTTACACCGTTGTGTTTGAGTTCTCACTGTTACTAGGAGAAAGAGAGAGGAAGAGAGAGAAAGCATGTCAACAAAATCTGTCCATATGACAGCATGAAGTTCAAGCCCAGCAGAATTTACCAAAGAAAGGTAAGCGTCCATATGTGCATATTTATATCACTAATTAAAAATATCAAAAGTGTCTATCTATCTATCTATCTATCTATCTATCTATCTATCTATCTATCTATCTATCTATCTATCTATCTATCTATCTATATGTCTATATGTCTATCTATATGTCTATATGTCTATCTATTAATCTTTGTTTGGAATGACTTTCAATATCATGCAATCTAGTTTGAAATTGTATAAAATGCGTGATTTTTGTAATATATTTTGTGCAGACTTCTAAATTGTAAATGTCTCCAGAAAGCGGTATACCACTGAAAGTTTTATAATAAAATTCATCCCCAGATTTCATTACATTTTAAATGCTGCCCATTTGACAAAACATGATTTTAAATGGACGTAAAGGTATGTTGTTATACTTAAGCTGCTATTGTTTATAAACTAACAGAATATTTCTGTCTTTGTTGGAAAATAAACCAACTTTATGTATTCAGCGACTTAAAGGTGCACCCATTGTTGGTGTTCAGTTGCACAGACACCGTGTGTATAATCTCCATAGAAAAGAAATGTCAACAGAACGGGACGCTCTGAAGCAGCCACACGTGAGCCAAGGTCACCATACCCACAGTTAAGCATCAGCAAGAGGCGTTTAAACCACTAGTGTTGGGATTTTGGATACCACCTTTGGTATGAGGCGGAATGATGTTCGCTATCCAGAACTAATCAAATATCAGTATCGGACCTCACTAATGCTCTTGTGGCTGAATGCACTCAAACTGTCACAGCAATGTCCCATCTAGTGTAAATCTTACTGAGAAGAGAAGAGGCTCCTTATTAATACAATATAGTTAATAAGAAATGCTGAATTTAGTCTGAAAACAGTACAGATAACAATTTTAATATTTTATATATTTAAAAAAAATAAAATTGGTGGAATATAAGAAACTGTTACAAATAGATTCAAGATTCAAGATTTTTATTTGCCATTTGTGCATGAGACCAGCAGTCCATGCACATGGGAATTCTTGTGCAAAGCTCCCCAAGTCAGGTTACATTTTTGATAGGTAGAAAAGACAGGAAAAATAAAACAGAGAATAGAGCAGTCTACGAGTAGTATATAAAATATAAAGATATAAAGATAAATATAGAGTCTTCTTTGACCGCACTAATAACCCGTCTGCTCACATATCCATACATCAAACACATTTTATAGGTTCAGACTAAAGACATGCATCAGAAGCAGGATTTAGGAGGATTTATTTTTCCTTTTTCGATTCATGAGCATAAGCTTGTATATATACAGCCTTAATCCACCTCAGCGTCTCTGTTATTTTATATAATCTCTCAGTTCGCAGAGGAAACTTGGGGTTGACTTACTTAAACCAAGGCCATATTTGCACATGTATTAAAACACTAACACAGTTATGCCCTTGATTGCTTTTCAGAGAAATGCACTTCATTTTCATGATTTAAATGTGTATGTCAACATGAATCGACTACAGTATATCAGATCTCTATTGTATTAGGTCAATCATTTCTATTTATTTTGAGTTATATGTAAAATGAAACACAAAATGGCTTGTGTAAGATATTTTACTCAATGTGCTTCTTTTATTCGTTGCATAACAGAGTTGTTCTCATGTATCAAGAGGATGACATCAAACTGCAACCTACACGAATTTCAAATATAAGCATGGAGGCTTGTTTCAGGTATATAATAAATTTATTTCCTCAGAAGAATAATGAGCACTGTCAGTATAGATTTGCGTATGTGAGTAAATGACCGTTACGTTATATACAGGAGTACATTGAATAAGGAGATGCCTGATAAACCCCAGTCATCCAGCACGTTCCTATTAGAAACCTCACATTCAACAAACCCTGCAGAGGATGGGCGTGAAGATGAACTGTCGCTGTGTAGAAAAGGTACACGAGAAGCTGTTATGCTCCACTTTCAAAGTTGTTCAGAAGATGGTACTCTGTCTCCCACCTCCCACACAAAGGTCCACCGCATGGAGCTCCTGAAAAGGAGTTCTCCAAAGTCTAAGGCCCTTGAAAGTCTGAGGGCGAAGATCCAGCAGCAGAAGCTCCTGAAAATATCTGATAGACCTGTCGCTGAGCTGAAGCATCAAGGCCACGTCACCAGGAAAGTGTGCAGGGTGACCAGGAAAGGTCTGTAACGTCTCTGTGCATTATTTCGAATGAGCAATGACACTATCCAGACATGTATAAAATAGATATGGAGGCACCGGGATGACATAGAAAGGAGACTGTGTCGTGTGAGACTCTGTTAAATTAAGTTATACTGTAATACAGTGTAATACAATTTCATTGGCCAGGGTCAAGAATAGTACCAGGTGCAGCAGGAGTAATGGGATTGCATGCAAGGAAAGCCTGTCTAAGCCCTTCTGCACTCACAGCCAGCAACTTGAAACCAGACTCCAAAGATGCTGCTCTCAGGAACAGTAAGAAATGACTTAATGGGATGTTTCCTGTCTCAAAATCTAATAAAAGGTGTAGCTCCCTGGTTCACAACCAGCCTGTCCTACTTGGTATTTTATGTAAGACATATGTAGAATAAATCCTACCTTCTTCTGAATGTTTCCCTCCCTTTGAAATAGAAGAGCATTCTACTTATATTTCCGCTTGGAGGGAAGCCCAGAAACTTGTGAAAGAAATCTTGGACCACCAGATCATTTGTGCCTCAGAGCCTCAGGACAACTGCAAGGGTAAGGTGCTCTTGCAGTGAAACAGTATGATCCGACCATGCTCTACATATAACATTGTCATATCATGACATTTTTACCCTTAAAACGCGAGTGGCACACATAATCATCATATTATGTAGAACCAAAGTTATTGTACTTTAAAAAACTGCTACTGGGGTTTTATAAAATGTGCCATATTCATGCAAAAGGACATAAAGAACAAAAATGGCCAAATTTCTTTTCATTTAGATCCTAGAAACAAATGGAAAAAGAAAGAAAGAGAACTTGAACCTTGGAGAACTTTGACCTCTAGTACAATTGACCTACAGTGCTTGGAAACAACATTAAACTTAGTAAATGATTCCAAATTAGTCAGCTGACCTGGATAAATAAGCATTTACAAATTGTCACTAAATCTGTATGGATTAGCATTACAAAAAATATCATATTTATTTCAGTTGGGGTAGTAAAAGAAATAAAATGCTGACAATTTGGCACAAAACTGTTAAATGCTCTGCACTTCAAGAGAATAAGAAACACATAATCAAATATCTGTTCAAAATATCACAGTCAATTTTGCTATTTTTATAGCCATTACCTGATGAAACTGATTTAATTTGAATATAACTGACAATTCCAATGGAATAACATATACTTGCATAATGTACAGACATCCAATCAGCTGCTTTTAAATATTTTGAATAGTCTCTGTAATAAATCTATGATACAGGTGTTCTAGAAGTAACAAAAACTGTAATCATTGTCAGAAAAGTAGACTGTGATAAAGATAAGATCACGCTGTATGTACAGTAAATGGGTCCTGGTCTACTGAACTGAACTCCTTGTATGTATTTATCACTGTGTATAAAATTCACAGGTCACAAGAAGTCTGATCAACAGATTGCAGCTTTGAACATTCAAAATCGTTCAAAACAAAGATCTGATCCACAAAATGTGACGCGGAAATCAAGCCATCGGCCCCCAGGAAAACACCTTATAAGCTACTGCACAAAATCCTCTCCAGCCTGCAAACCTTTCAAACAACTCAGTAGAAACCAAAAACCCTCAGAGGATACATCACACACCCAGGCCTTTACAGGCCCCTCCGGTCTTTGTGCTAAAAGCAGTGCAGCTCAGCCATTTTCTCTGAAAGAGAAAAAGAATGAAGGCCTGACTAAACCAAGTACAACACGGAGACTCAATGCACAGGAGCTGCACAAAGACATGCATCAGCACAGCCTCGAGAGGAGGTGGAAAGAGCAGCAGATAAACCAAAAAGCAGAAGTCAAGGAGGAAAAGAAGAGACAAAGTATGCAGGAAGTGTTGAAAAAGCAGAAGGAAGTGCTGCAGCAGAACAGGAAACAGCCAGCGCCAGAGCTCGAGGTGAGTGGACAGATACACTATATGGACAGTATTGGCACACATCTGTTTTTCATGGCTGTCTTCATACTTCAATACTTCAGCATAAAAAGAAATTCTGGACAACACCCTGCTTCCAACTTTCTGGACACAGTTTGGGGAAGAACCGTTTCTATTCCAGCATGTCTGTGTCCCAGTGCACAAAGCAAGCTCCTTAAAGACTTGGCTGGATGAGTTTGGTATGAAAGAACTGACCTTAACCCTATCCAACGCCTTTGGGATGAACTGGAACACAGATTGCGACCCAGGCCTTCTAGCCATGCATCAGTGTCTCCCCTCATAAATGCTCTACAGAATGAATGGGCACAAATTTCCACAGAAACTCTTGTGGAAAGCCTTCCAAGAAGAGTGGAAGCTGTTATAGCTGCGAAGGGGGAACAAACTCCCGATGTATTTGAACAAAAAGTCATTAAAGTCCTTGTTGGTGTATTGATGTCCCAATATTTTTGTCCATATAGTGTATTTCTGGAATACATCATATATCCACACCATAAATCTCACTGTGATGTAAAATTGGTAAATTTTAAATCACACACCAAAAACCCCCATAAATTGGTAAATGTCAGTATCACATTAATTTTCAAATATACAATTATTAGTATTAATTCTAGTTAATTCTATCAGAAGTTAATTCTAAAAACGTCTTACAAACTAAAGTTTGATTTGATTGAACTGATTGAAATTTGATTAAAGTTTGATTTGTTCTGTTCTGCTTTTTTTAAAATAACAATAAAGTAACCAAACAGAAACAGGTTTCCAGAAACAAAAAAAAACTGGAAAATTAAAATTTAAGAGCCCATCTCCTATATTTACCCTGAGGCCAACTTATTAGGTTAGTGTATTAGGAAGATAATTTATTTTTACCTAACCACTCTCCAACCTCTCTGCATCCATTAATGTCTTTAGGACTGAAGGACTCACTGCCCTTTATCATGCCTCAAAAAAAAAGCCCTCCTGACTGAAACATTCCATCAGCATGGAGGAACCGGAAGATATGCAAATGTGTTTTGAGACACCAAGTAAACAGGCTGCTTAATTTCCATATGTAGGTCATATGGGCTGGAGAGTGAGTGGCACAACTTTTACAGTATTTACGTACATACGTAGTATAGTAAAGATTTTTAATTTTAAAAAATGTTTTTCTGAAATATAGCTGGGCCCTTTAAGAATTTTAGTTGTCTAGAATGATGGACAGAGCCATAAAAAATCTAAAATGACTAAGTAATGATTAAGAAGTTGTAATAAAATGACTACTCAGATTTAATCAATATAGGAGCCCAAATCTTAAGACATTTACAAAAACTAAATAGATTATTTTACAGTAGTACTGTTGCATTTTTAAATATATATATATATATTAGCGGTGTAATGGTACACCCATGTGACCCATGTACCGTGACGGTTCGGTACGAATACATGTACTGTTACAGCCCTATATAATAACAAGAACTGTTTATTCAATATAAAAAACTGTGCTTTTGTGTGACACCAATACCAGCTTCATGATAGACTTGTATTTATCAGCATTAAAAATACATAGTTTGATGTGACATGGCTAAAGATTGTCCTGGTTTCTGATTGATTTGTGTTGCCTTGTTTCACACACAGAGGCTATGAAACACACAATGAAATATTTAGTGATTTGTTAAAGTGATCTGTACATTTGTATGTTGCCATCTAATATCAGTAGCCTATTTCATGTGTCAATATTTAATGTGTCACTACTATCCAGATATAAAAGGCTAATATTGCCAGAAGAATTTTTGGATGTATTGTGTAAACATCACCAGACCAGTCACTTCCATAGACTCCGCTTCACACGACTCAATCAGTTGTCAGAGTGAACAGAGATAAAATGATCCCTCTTCTGTCATTGGGTGTGAATGTCACTTCACAGCGTGACCTAAACATGTCAAGTTCTCAGCATGGCCCAAAGAAGCCAGAGATGTGGTGTCTCCAGCTTAGAGAGAAAACACAGTGCAGAGTTGTGATCTGCACAGTGATCTAACACCTGTCACAACTATATAATTATTCACAAATACATGAGGTGTTAACTGAGCTACCATAGCATCTGCTCTCTGGGGCTGGAATAGGGATATTTAAACATTCATTACATGTGATTTAAGGCTATATAAGCTTGTAGTCTCTGAATGAATGTGTTCATCTGACAGAAAATATCACATTTGAACCTTTTTGAATCTTAAGCTTATTATTCAGTTATTCATCTTATGACTAATTAGTGTAAATTATTGTGTAACTATTGTGAAATGAATAGTTTCCTAAACAAAGCCCCCCATTTAAATGAGAGGTTTTGCTGTTTTGTTGGTGCATTTTTTTTTGCATTATTATGTACATATTAGAAAATAGAAAATATGAAAGGTGCCAAATCTTTTGCATAGACCTTATTCAGGCCGGCCCACCGCAACAGTATTATTTTTATTTTTTATGTGAAATTCAGCAAACCAAGAAACTGTGCTCTAAATACAGAGGCATATTCTCTGTGAAAGATAAAAACAAAAGATGTATTTTACCAGTGGTGCTTATGACTGTATTGATGTAGCTACAAGTGAGAGAATTGCAGGTTTTCCCAGTTAAGGAATGTGTTACGTCCAGTAGGCTTGTGTTTTGTTTGAAATTTGCTTTAAATTACTCTGTATGCAATATTTCATTTCTTAGAAAAGAAAAAATGTTGAAAAGAAGAGTGGAGCAGTCTTGCTGGAGACTAATCAGACTAACAGCAGCAAGATCCTTGGACAGAGCCAGTGTGATGCAGGGTGAGCACAATGTACAGCATGCAATGGACTATGACCAGACGAGGGCAGCATTCACCAACAGTAGTGTTGGAGACAGCTCTGTGGTCTTTTGTGGTCTGTCCATTTACTCGCATAATCACAGCTGATTATCAGTTATAGCACAAAATGATGACTATTTGTTAATCTTGTTGATTAAATAAGCAATGTTGCAGATACACTGGTTTGCCAGTTTACTATTTACATTTACACTTATTGGCCATTTTATCAGAAATACATGTCATATAGGGGCACTTTTGTAGGTTTATAATTATTGACCGTATCCCGTCTGTCGTCATGATGGGACACCAGCCATCAGTAGAATTGATCAGATATTCTTTGATTCCTTTTACACAGTGGTGGTCGGGCCACATTTAATAACTGTCAACATACAAAGTGCATCTATATGGTGGGTGTGACTGATAAACTGGCCAATCAGCACACGTGCAAGGAAGGTATGCCTAATAAACAGTAGCTCTGATGGCATGTTTCTACATGATTATACAGAAATTGGCAGACGGAGTGTTTCCCTGCGGCCAGCTGCCCAGTGCCCATGGCTGGTCTGAACAGGTCCCAGATCTCCCTGGCAGAGGTTCAGAAACACAGAGTGAACACTCTCCGAAAGATGATGGTCTCTCTGGATGCACGAGTGGAGAAGGAGGCCGCCCAGCTGGTCCTAATGGGTCAGAAAGGAGTCCGGACAGTCATGAGCACTGATAAACAGCTTGAGGCTGCAGACAGAAACAAAAAGAGAGAGCAGGTTTCCATGGATGGAAGCACGGCCGAGAAGAAAGAGATCAAAGTCAGCCTGGGTATGAGGAATAACAGTCACCACAGACATTTGCCCAATGAAGAAATGGTTATCCATTTAATTGACCTAATTTAAAGGTTTATTTAATTTCCACATAAATATAATACATTACATTAACACAATTATTGCAAATATTAGTTGATTGCAAAGATAAAAATCAATTACTATTTGTTATACTTGTGGAAATGTTCAAGTTAAGTCAGTGCAATCATTTTTTTGACAAGCAAATGTATATCTGGTATTTTTGAAGGGGGATTCCCAAAAAGTCTAAATCATTTAAGGGTTAATAGGTAAGAGTGGTCTGATGAGGAGTACTGACACAGATTTCTTCACAATTGTGAAAAATTACGACATAAATAACGCCATTTTAGTTACTATCCAAAATGCCAGTGAACATACACATTTCTTTTGATATCTTCTGTAACATTGACATATTTTTTCTTTGGAGGCTATCTTGGTTTATAATGTCCTACATGTACCCTTTAATATTAAAACAATATCTGGAATATCAGATACTATCTTAATCCTTTTATGTAGTCACTTTTTGTGAACACTTCAGGCATCTTTTCCAATAATTCTGAAAGGAGAATTTCACATCCAAACACTCTTGTTTACTTTGTTTACCTTCTACTGATTTATTGGGGCACATATTTTGAAAGCTCAGTTGTATTCCCCTTTATAATCATATTAACAAATTGTGGAGACAAAAAAATCTGCAGGCAATCATCAAAGCTACAGGGGCCCCACAAAATGCTGTCAGCAATCTCAGATCTCAGTTTCCTGTGTTTGTTTTCTATTTTTAAACTGACACATTTAAAAAAAATAAATAAAGAATGAAGACAGTATGGCTCTGTAAATGTGTTGCAGACCAGTGGGCCTGTCCGGATGCAGAGACGTGTGTGTTGCAGAACGGACAGGCCACAATTCAGGACACATCAGAGCAGGATGACAACAGTGAAAGCACTGACTCTACCAGTAAGGTAACACCATCATTTTACTGTAATGGAGGATGAACAGGAATGCCATATATATACTGTATATATATATAGACTCTGGATTGCTCTGTATTTTCCATACTAAACTAAATTCTATAATACACTCCCATTTAAAAGGCTGGAGCCACAGTTTTGAATAACATTATTGTTTGAGGTGCATGTGTAAAATGACACATTTTGATGAACGCTGCTGTGGATGATCCTATAATAATAATAATAATAATAATAATAATAATAATAATAATAATAATAATAATAATGTTATTAATACTGTTATTAATAATAGTAATAATAATATTAATAATAACAATAACAATAATATTGTTGTTAATAATAATAATATAATAATAATAATAATAATAATAACAATAATAATAATAATAATAATAATAATGTTATTTAAAATGTTAATAATATTAATAACAATGACAATAATATTGTTGTTGTTAATAATAATAATAATAATAATAATAATAATAATAATAATAATAATAACAATAATAACAATAATACAACAAACAGGAGTTGCACCAATATGCATGACCATGCTCAAGTCAGTCAAACCTCAGTCAAACACTGCATTTAACACTCAATTTTAGAGTTGAAGCAATAAAGACACTCACTTATCTAGCTCCAGTCTTTCTAAGCTAAGAAGCGAGATGAAAGAGTGGTGAGGGATTTCCCAGAGGGGAAGTTTCGTTGAGAAATGGTAAGGGGGAAGTTTAGTTGCATAACATTACTGAAGATTACATGATTAAAAAAACATTTTTGGGTAAGCCTTTAACTGAAGAGTGTTGTCAGGAAGAGCACAGACATCTGTTGGGAACTAACAGGTTAAAAAAGACAAACTGTTCTGTGCTAAATATAGAAGCGAATACCAACATAAAAAAATGAATATTCTGGTTATTCAGGCAAGCCACAGAATTTGATGTGCAAATGTAATATCATACTCAAAAGGCAGTGACTGATCAAACCGATATTTATAGAACTTTTTATGTCAAGAATTTGCTATAAATAAATATATTCTGTTCATTATTTCCACCATACTTTAAACCGTTTCTGCATCTGTAACATTTCAGTGCATTATTACTGTACAACAGTTAATACAATACTGAATCACAGGGTATATACAGCAAGACTTTTTTCCAAAATCATTATGCTAACTTTAGAATTATGTTTTCACACTGAAAACAGTAGCTTGTGTATAGTTGTGGTCATCACACTCATGACAGATTTTACTGGATAAGAGGGAATATAGTTCAAGCTGGTAGATAAACAGTAGATAAAAACTGAGGTCGAGGATCAGGGGTTGAGGATGTTTAACACTGTTCCGTTCATGCATTAGTGGAGTGAGCTGAGCGAGGTTTACAGTCGGAGTCAGCTCCAGCGCCACCTCTCGTTGGCCCAGAGTCAGCAATTTCTCCGGAAGGAGGAGCTGAGGGCCCGTCAGTACAGCGCTCTCTTCAGACTGAGAGAGAAAGCACTCTGGGAGAGGACCCAGGCAGAGCTGGAGTGGCTGGAACACTGCAAGTGAGTGAGCATGCATTAAGACTATTAAAAAAAGTTCACTTTCATGACAAAATGGCCTGAATAATTTTATTTCACTTAAACTCTAGTAGTAACCTGTATTTGGTTTTACACAGACACACGCAGACACACACACACACACACACTCACACTGTGTGCTGTGGTGTGTTCACGTATGACAAATGGTCACTTTCACTTTCACTTTCACTTCTTTCACACACACACACACACACACACACACACACACACACACACATACAGA
>JBBPDB010000040.1:4384264-4395694 GCA_037974465.1 Brachypetersius altus
ACAGTATATTTAGTACAGACTTAAAGGTGCGATTAATCGCGAGTTAACTATGGCAAACATGAGATTAATCGCGATTACAGCCCTAATATATATATAATATAAATACTGGTATGTTGCTTCGCTGTCAGGCAGGTTACATCAGAAGATGATGCCCTGGCTGAAATCAAGCAGAAACAGGAGGAAGTAGTGAGCAGCCTGACACAAGAGCAGGTAAGGTCATGCATTGTCAACTTTTTCATCAGTTTGTTTACCTTGCATTCCGTAGACATTATACCACTGTGCACTAAAAAGTATATCAGGGCATACTGTAATTATTAAGCTGAAGTAAACAGGTTAAATACAAGATCCCTGAGCATTTAATAAACAAGCCAAAAACAAAAACACATAAATTAACAAGGAGTCCAGGGGACACAAGGAAATAATAACAGATTTAAGACTTATGATAAGAGATACAAGTAGCAGAGTTTTAACAGGTTGGGGGGTTATTAAGAATCCATAAATACGGACTGAAACACAAGTGGTATTTATACTGACAAGGGAAATGGTAACATCTCATTAGGAGTAGACAGGACAAAGGTGGAGACTGACTTCAAAACAATAGCAAACGCACATGGAAGACAGACACATGAACCATTGCAGGGATAAACAACAACACAGATGTAGAAACAGGGAAAACAAGAAATAGGGAAAAGACGCAAGGATGACGTTACACATAAAGTGACTTTTTTTACAGATCACTGTAACTTGGCTCTCTAATCTGACTTGTAAGAATTTCTACTAGTCTATTTGTCATTAAATGGTCACATAATTATAAGGGACAACTAGCATTTTTAAATAAGTTTTCTTGAGACATATAAAGCATTTGCCATTGCTTTCATTAACAGGCTGAGATCCACCACTGGCGTAACGCATATAAATGTGGACGGCAGCAGCGTCGGCTACTGCTTTGCCATCAGAGGGACATCCTGGATATCATGAGGTCGGCCACCCGCTTTAGAGAGGTGCTGCAGAAGCAGGCCCTGGCAGAGACTGATACCAGGCCTGCAGCTCCAGTTCTGGTAACTACACTCCAACAACTGCCATCATTCTTCCCTTTCACTGACGTCCTGCCCTGTAGCCAGTGCCTGTCTTAATGAAGGTCACCACACACCAGGCCTTAAGCGCTGTCACTGTGCTGGGGCTGGGGCAGGAGATCTGGATTTTGCCATTTTTATCCACAGCGTTCAGGTGCTGTGTCGAGACGTGCTTACGGCTTACAGAACCATGCCGTGTTATTACTTATTTTTCACAGGAGCAAAAGAGTTTTATCACCAAGCCTGGGATTATACCAGCTGCCAGAAGCAGAGATAAGTCGCCCCACGAGCAAAGGAGGCAAGTGTGCGACAATTCACTTCTGTTGTCGAGCTTTAATCACACGAGGGTTGTTTATCATTTAGTGCTGATATACAGGAGCCATTTGATGTCAGCCGTGGTGTATTTTTACATGCACCATCTTAGGGATTTAGGAAATACTGCAGTGCAGCATTTAGCGTATGCCAGGGCTGCAGAGTATGACACACAGCATTGCATGGGGTGCCAGTACAGTAAAGGATGTGAATATCATAGGCTTTTTGTCTGTCTTTGGCGTGCACTCTATCATTGTTACAATGCAGCACTCAGAGTAAGTACCCAGAGAGATGGAGGGACGCAGAAAGAGAGAGAGGGAGAGAGAGAGAGAAAGAGAGAGAGAGAGAGAGAGAGAGAGAGAGAGAGAGGAGTGTGTGAGAGAGGACGGAGGGGGGCTAGATGGGAAAGGGAGGCAGAGCGATTGGACACAGGGAGAGACACAGAGAGCGAGAGAGAGAGAGAGACATAGGGAGAGAGAGGGGGAGTGAGCCAGAGGAGAGGATATTGAAAGGGAAAAGAGGGCACAGCTGTAGAGAGCGATGCAGGCTGTTTCGCCTGCTCTCTCTCAGCTTACACATCACTCAAATGGGACTGCGAGTGGGGATTTGGTGGGGAGTGGCTGCAGTCTCTCAAGGACCTGAAGGAGGGCCGTCTACTGTACCTCCGCCTATTTGCTTCTGTGGCTCTGCTGGCACTGTCATGCCACTATGCCAGCCATGAACAGGCCAGGGTAGGTGGAAGACATTTTTCACTCTGCACATCTCGCTCTCTTTCTCTCTCCCTCTAGCTTTCTGTCTAGCTCACTCTCTCCTTTGCATGCATGGCCTTCTTACTGCACTTTATGAGGAGAAAAGACCCCGGGGATTCCACCAGAGCACCGTGCAATTCTGGAGATCAACGTCGTCTTTCATGTGGGATGGCGAAGCTGCTGTAAGTGGCACTCGTCTCGATAATCCGATCCCATCCCACTGCAACGCGAAGCTGACGGGATAAGGCCCTGTTTGACCCCGAGTCAGGAGTGTGAGCACTAACTTTTCTTATGTTTCCACAGATTTTTGACTAAAGCAGGTCTGAGGAGGCTCCTGACATCAGACGAAGTTTGGAGCTTCGGAAAGAAGAGGAGTTCAGGTGAACAAATCCAAACAGAGCAAGAAACTCTGCAGCAGACAGCAGGGTCCAAAGACTCATGCGACCCCAAGCACTTCTTAGCATATGGCCACCGAAGCCAGCCATGCCATCACGCCAATACTGAGAGAAAAGTGAAAAGCGAGGATGGAAAAACTTCACATCGGCGCGAGCCACCGAAGGCAGACTCTATACCGCATGGTTGTGGTGGGTGAAGTATTTAGATGCTTCGGCAAGGCCTACATCAGTTCAACAGCTGTCACTACAGCAGACTACAGCCATTATTATTACATCCTCAAAAAGCTGTCCAACTTAAACTCTACTTAAATGGAGGAAAGAGCAGTTGGACTCTTAGCTATGCTGTGCTGTCAGTTTTTATATCATCTGAACATTTGAGAAGACTTTTCCCCAGTCATAGTCAAGAGGGCTGCAATTCATTGTCAGGGCTGATTTATAGCCTACATCCAGCATTTTTGCTGACTCATGCTATTAGCATGATTCAGTCCTCTCACAACAATAGAGTGACTGGGTGTAGTGGATTGTAAATATATCAGCACAAGGCATAGTACACTCAAAAACATGAAACGCTGGATTCACTGAAAGATGTCAAGCGGTTCCACGTACCTGTTTTAAATAGCTTCTTTAAATAGCTCCTTTACACTTGAAACCCGGGACATTTTCTGGATACTTTTACCAGTTATATTCGAGCGTTGCGTCCTTCATCCATGCAGCAGTATACAACTGTATATATTTATGGGGATGCATGTGATTATATACATGGGCGGTGTGTAGATTTTGTTATTTCAAAATCATGTAGAAATTACAGTCCTGCAATGTTTTTACAACTAAAATTAAACTAAAAGTCCAGCTTTTCTGGCCGTAAACGTAAGCCATCTTTGCATATGTATCAGCTTTTGTTCACACATGGGGGACTCCATTTTCCTGGTATTGTATTAATTCTCATGCAAGGAAATTGAATTCACACCCAACCCCAGTAAAAGGATGAACGAGGCTTCAGATACTACATTCCTACTAGTCAATCAGACAAAAGTAATAAATACTTTTAATATATTTTTTGTAAATTACTCCTACATTCAACTTATGTTACTTATGTTATATTAATAACTATTCAATTATAGTTACGGTTAGTTTATAAGTTCGGAAAGTTAAGGAAAGTAGAAGAAGCGACATGAATGAATAGGATAACTAAGGAATAGGTTCCTTAACTAAGGAAAATAGAAGACGCAACATGAATGAATAGGTTTAAGTTAAATCTAAATATAGCTAAATTGCTACTATATCTCCCAGCTGTCTCAACAACATTCAGGAGCAGTGAGCTCCTACAGCATTAGCGAGGCTTGGTGGTTAAACAAAGAGTATAATGTTTTTTCTCGAAACAAATGCTAAAAAAATACTTTAATGTAACCTAAAGACACAGGCTGTGATGGCTGGACCAGTAGAAATGGTCCAAAATTACTTGGAATATTAACTTCCATTAACTCTACTTGAAGATTTCTTTTCTAGAACAATGATAAGAAAGATGCACACACAAAGCGAATGCAAGGCCACGTAGAAAGAAACTGTGAAATGACAACAGAAGCCAATAGGAATTATGTTTAACTCAGCAAGGCTAGAGTGACCAAGGAAACACTTAAGAAGTAAAACTTGCATTGGTTAAGTAACATGAACAAAAAACTGATAAAGACTACAACAAAGCAATTCCATTTTTCAGATATAGGCAGAGCTGACCTAGAAGTTTATCTTTAATATCTTTAATCTTCTCCTAAATGTTGCATTTGAATTATGATGCTCTTCCAAAGTGAACTAATTAAAGACTGTCCTTCCAGAGTATGAGACTGAGAAGAACACCCAAAGCTCCTCACAAAAACATCCACAACGTGTGACATCGGCCAAAAGCAGCGACGTATACTCAGGAGAAAAAATACAATACCCAACTGAAGTCGCTTGGAAGCCTATCAAGAATGTGCAGCATTTCACATCAGGACAACACAACCAAACTAGCTGTGGAATCACTGAGAGGGCTCCTATTGTGTCCAGCCTGTCATCTGACATAGAGGAAGATCTACCCTATGATTACGATGACAGTCATAAAAAACCCAGAGAACAAAGAGAAACAAAGCTTCAAGAGGTACTGAAGACCTATTCCACCTCGGAAGATAAGAGCCTAGACTGTGGCCAGGCGGTAACAGACAATGCAACTTTCAATGTGGAAAACAACCAACGGTCACAAACTGTTTTGTTGTTGAACAATAACCATGAGATTTGCAGCGAGTCAAGGAAGAGTGAATCAAATACTGCTTTCACACGGATATGGCAGAATACAAAGGACTCCATCGCAGATAAACCACTTATTGCTAATTTGGTCCAGGCTCTGAGCTGCGATCTGAAAAGGGGAGAGGAGAGCCCATCCTGCGATGATAGCCTTTCGGAGACAGAAGATAAATCTGAACCCTTCTCGCTCCAGAGCGAAGCATTTGCGTGGTCGGAAGAAGAGAAAGACGTTCTCAATGAAGAGAAAACAAGCACCTGTTCTTTGGTCTACGCTGAAAAGTTCACCGTGATCCCAGAACCTTCTTTATATTACTATCAGTCCAGCAACAAACACTATGAGCTCGGTTCACATGATGTTCCTCATTATGAGAGAGAAATGACCGCAGAGTGCACGCTTTCAGAGATTTTATCTCCAGTAGATGAGGTTTTGTCATATGGAAGTGCAGAACTCCCTCCGTCGGTTAAAGCTGGTGGTCCTTTGGAACCAAATAGCAACAGTTTACCACCTCCTCCGCCTGCCTTTGAGATCATCACATGGACTAGTGAGGAAGATCTTCCAGCTCCACCTGACTTTGTTGAAGACATTTCCATTAACAGTGAGAACGTCCCTAACCTTCCTGTGGATTTGTCCTTAAGCAGAAAAGAGACTAATAGTCTCGGGGAATGTGAGGAAAATAAGGACATTGTTATTGGAGATGGGTGTAAAACCCTCTCCCCTGCACCAGCCACAGGGCAGGATGCAGAAGATGAGTGTTCTGAGTACACCAGCTCTCTTCCTGTGGATGAGAGTAATGAGATTGAAGACCCCTTATCTTCCTTTCACATTGGAGACAGGGTTCTTGTCTGCAACTCAAGACCCGGAGTGCTGAAGTATAAGGGACTGACTGAGTTTGCGGGTGGTTTTTGGGCTGGCGTGGCATTGGATACTCCCAATGGAAACCACAACGGCACTTTCAGAGGTGTAAAGTATTTCACATGTGAAAAGAATCACGGTGTCCTAGTTAGAGCCGAGGACGTTACTCATCTGCACAGGGAGCATTGCAGTGATTTGAAGTCTGGTTTGGATGAAGACAGTTTCTCAGACGAGGATCCCTCACATGGCCAAGATGGAAAAAAGGTGAATAAACCATCTGGGAATGGACAAGGGAGACATAAGGACAGCCAAAGCTCTTCTGGACATGATCCATCAGCGCCAAAACCGACCTGCCAGCAAGAGCAATGCGAAACCGAAGCTAGCAGAGAAATGTCCAATGAGTTGACAAGTTGCTCAACATCCAGTGAAAAATCTCCATTAAAAGTGAGCCACTCTTATTATAAAACAATTATACACTGCCTGTCAAACGTCTGGGGACACCTATCCTTGGGAAATAAACATAAAATGGTTATTTCCAAAAACCTTGGGTATACTATATTTTTCAAGCCAATTTTTAGCCAATTAAAAAAAAACAGAAGCTTGATCTTTAATATGTGAGAGCGGCATTTTAAACCAAAAATAATTTGATTAAATCTTAATTTCAGATTAAATGCTTCATTAAAAGAGGTAACTGATTTAGTACAAGAGGTATTTAGTACAATGATTTATGCATATTTATGCTGTTACATTGGTTCAGGGACACTACAGGTACAGGACCATTCAAACAGCACGAGTCCATTGGCGCACTTTATTTACACCATAAACTTACAACATAACTTGGCCATTGCCTATTGGAAATTGCACTTATCATCTGAACCACTTATTTACATATCACAGAGCGGACATGCAGACAAAAATGGATACACACATTCACCCTGCCTGCTGTGAGGCTACAGTGCTACCCACTGTGCCAACATACCATCCGTTCAAAAAAACCTGAAAAACTTTTTACAATTGTTTATTATGGCTACTTTGAGAAGGGCTTAATACGAGGAGCGTTCAAAAAGTTACTTTTATATTTGTGTTGGAAACAGTGAAGGTTGGAAGAGTAGCAACTGTGCGTGTCTGAGAGTTTAGCTCTGATTTGCACCTTTTTGGAGCTCAAAGAAGTTGTAAGGGGAGGACGATTTTCATGTGAAAGCAGCAGTGCATCAGTGGCTACGAGCTCAACCTAAAACACGTTTTACTGATGGCATTAAAAAGTTGGTACGACGCTGCAAGGGAAGGTGACTGTAGAAAAGTGATATAACTTCTTGTTGAAATTCTTGATAAATAGAGTCAAAGAAAAGTGTGGGAACTCTCTGGATTTCCATATGTTGGTTTGAACATGTTTATTTGCATTTTGCAAAGCTAGGTGTCCCCAAACTTCATCACTGACCTACTTCATATCATGGCGTAAATATGCAAAGTGTCATGCGAATTTCATAAAACTGAACTTCTATTTTACAAGCACCTTGTGGAGGAATCTAATGTACTGATTGAAAGGTTAACCCAGGAGGTATTTGAGGATGCTCTGAAGAGCGTACAAGAGAACAGGAAGAGACATAGACAGATAATTGGATCTAAGCATGAGAGTAAACCTATTGATTCTGTAAGTAACCCAACACATGGTTCCAGAGAATATTACATTACTTATGCATTTGTCGCAATTACTCTTCATCTGTTTCACGAAACTGAACGTTCTTTTCTCAGGGTTTCTGGAAGAGGGAAAACAGCAGCTTCACAGCCAGAAAGCCATGTCTCATGGATCAGTGGCGCCAGGTGTATCCTAAAACCCCTCCGCAAATACGAGTCCAGCCCCATGAGCACAGCATTGTGTACAAAGTGGTAGATGCCACAGTTGAGGCGCTCTGTGGCTGGCCAGGTGCTCTTGATGCATTCGAGGTCTCCGAGACACCAAGCTACTTAGTAGATGAAAAAAGCCGCAAAGGCTACAGGCAGGTGAGTACTTTCTTGTAAATGAATGTTAACCCTTGGAGGAGTGCAATCACAAATACGTGGCGAGCTCTGATTGGTCCTTGAGAAGCCGGTGGCCTATCGGCTCTTGGCCCGGTGGTTAGGGATTTGCCCCTGCGATCAGAAGGTTGCAGGTTTGAATCCCAGGTTAGTGCTAGTGGCACTTTTGGGGTACTCTTGAGCACGGTACCGTCCCCACACACTGCTCCCAGCGCAGTGTGCTCCTGGCTGCCTGCTATTGCTGAATTTGTTAAACACAGAGAAATTATTTTGTGCTGTTCACACTGTTCTGTGGTGTGTTAACATATGGCCAATGGAGACATTACACTTTACAATCATCAATATCTGAGAACAGACAGTCCTGAATTATAATGCAACATTTACCCTCAGGGACTGTTTTAGCCACGAATGAAACTCGTGTTGAAGGACACTGAAAAAACTCCTGGGCATGACACTGTTTTAAAGACACTCCTCAAAGACTACTTGTGTGCATCTTGCTATATTGCCATTTATCCCCAGGAAGACTAAACCCTACTCTTACAGGTCCTGTTCCAGTTAGCGTCTGATATACTGCACGAGGTTTGTGCCAGTATATTGGAAACGAGTAGTTCTGGCCAGAAAACACAGAAAACATCAGTCATCTCAGCTCTGCAGATTGGGCAAGTTTCAGTCAACTATTTAAAGGTAAGATCATAACTAGAAATCACTGAAATGCTATTATTAAAATACCATCTAGAAATCATTCATATTATGAGGGGAAACGGGTGAAAACTATGAACTTCATCCATTTATGACAAAACTAAAGCAGATCTATGTATGAAGTTGGCATGTACAGGAGGCAGATGCACAAACCCTTAAACAGTTAGAAGGAAATAAAGAACACACACAAATATAAAAATAGATATTACACAAAAAATGAAAAACTTTAAATGTGAATTTTGTTAATGACATGAACAAAAATTATTTCTAAGCATTTAAATCATTTACCAAGTGAAGCAGCAGGCAGCCAGAAACAGTGCCCAGGGCGTGGTGAGTGGAGACAGCACCTTGCTTAAGGTTACCTTAGTGGTGCCACAAAACCCTTGGGATTCAAACCCATAACCTTCTGATCGCAGGGGAAACTCCCTAACCACTAGGCCACCAGCTGCCCTGAATGATATAATACTATTTATTATAATTATTACAATAACAATTTGCCATTCAGTATTAAGTGCAAATGATTTTTAGACACGACACTCGCTATAACTTCAAACGTCAAAGCTAACACCACATCCATCAAACTAGTTATAAAAAATCTAGCTAACAGTCCCTATAGCTAATGCTAACTAACCAGTGAAACTATAGCTGTGGGGTTTTCTGATGAAAATCTAAAGAGAAGTTTAGGGCCATGTGCTAAAGTGGGCTATTTGCTCCACATCTGAGAGGAATTTGAAGCTCAAAGCTCACATTTTCACTTTAGTTTCACAAAAGACAATCCAACCAAGTGAACTACTCCACCCTTCATTCTCATATTTTTAATGTTTCTTGCATCAAGCTTAATTTAATATCACAGATCACTATTATTCAATGATGAACTTTAGAATAACTGACCCCAAGGGTTTCTGGAATATATTTAATTAAACTCTCCAGATAATACCCTGTACTAAATCCACTGTGCTATGTACATAAAATATGCTGGGGTCAGTAAGAGAGGAGGCTATAAATACTATAGATAAATAAATAAAATTAGTGCTGGAGTAGTTTATACAAATAGTGGTTTGTATAAACTATACCGAGTCCATTATTGTGTATTGGAATAGAGTAAACCAGATAAAAGATCTGAATTAGTTGTAAAGTTTCATGATGTGATTTGGTCTCTTTACTTGATCAGGAAAGAGAATAAGAAAGAGGAGGTCATCATACCCTGAGAGGCTTCTTTCCCCAAAGTACCACTATACTAAAATATGTTTACCAGTATTCTTAGGCACTTGTCTAACCTCCATGACCAGTTCACACTGTTTTTACTGAACTGACAGCCGTTGCATGTCATTTAGGGCCTGTTTTGCAGACCCAAGTAGAGCACAAGCATAGACTTAAATATAATTTCCAGTGATGCTTCACCATCAGGTCTGCAATTTGGCTCAAGACTAGGCTTAGTCCAGGAAAGTGGCCCCTAGGGCTGGCTTGGACAGTGACATTTAACGGGGAATTCAACTGGTGTTTAAATGTTTCTGCAAAATGTTAAGCAAAGTAATTCACATTGGTTTTATTTAAAAGGTAGAGAAACTTAGTGGTCATAAAGGTACACTGTAGTAATAGAAGCCAGACATGTGAAGGGTTTAATCCCTCTAAAAGCTACCACACAGAAAATTATAACACTAAAACATTATGCATGATTTGGAGATTCAAATGTATACATTTTTAAATTCATTCATGGCAAAGAGTCCCATTTTTTTTTTCAGACTTACTTTAATTACATATAAAAATTCTTTGGGTGGTCAATTAAATGGCCACATTTAAACAGTCGACATAGCAACTAGGGCTGGGCGATGAATCGAAAAGTAATTGAAATCGACATTCAGAGCCTATAATCGATCAAATTTTTCCAGCTTGATTATTTCGATTACTTTCCCTTTAAAAACACTACAGCGTGTGGAGTCACGTGACCCCGCTCCGTTATGTTACGTTATTCCGCCGAAATGTCGAGCACGGAGAGCTTAAACACTAAGACGACTGAGCAACTCGTCAGTGAACTATGAGGACAAAAAAAATAAATAAATAAATAAATAAATAAATAAATAAATAAATCAATCGTAATCGAGTTAAAATGTTCAATTAATCGAGATTTTGATTTTAGGCCAAATCACCCAGCCCTAGGTCACATGATCTTTTTTTTTTTTTTCTATGGCCACATTGACAGCCTTACAAAATAAATAAGCGACAGATAAGTGCACTGCTATACTGCCCTACAACTTCCCGGAGTGTCAAACTGAGAAAAATGACTTTTAAGATTTTTGATAGGTAGGACACTGAAAAGTGTAGTTTTCGTAATGAATACATTTATCTACATTTAAAAAAAAAAAAAAAAAGCTCAAGCTTGACCTTTGACCTTTATTCGGAAGTTACTGTATTCTGCTTTTGCATTTTCTGCAAAACAGTAATGCGTCATACAAAGGCAGAATCCCTTAACTTATAATGTATCGAGCATTTTGGCTTTCATCACTTAATACAAACATTTCTATGATAACAATTATAGCCTTAAAATAACATTTAGTGTGTTCTGTCTAGTAAGGCTTAATATTACAGAAGTAGAATATTACAAAATTAAACAAAGGCCACAACTGTACTGGATCATTCAAAGTATCCTTCCACCTATATGCTTGTACCGCATGCAGATGATGTACTGACTGTACAGTTTTCTCTCTCAAACTGAATATGATTAGAATTGATTATCTTGATGTGGTCCATTTATAATGGTTTTAAAAGGTCTAACAAGAATTTTTTTTAAATTAAAAAGTTGAAACGTGCGTGTGTGTGTGTGTGTGTAAGGCGCTGTACAAATAAAATTCAACTGAATGGAAAATTGAATTGTGCGCATCAGAGAGAGCTAATAGCCTTCCCACAGCGATACCTAAAACTGAATAACAACCTCCGGATGATGACTCTGCACGGAAATTTACATTTACGGCATTTATCAGATGTTTTTATCCAAAGCGACTTCCATTCCCTGCCTACAGGGGGCAGTCTCTCCCTGGAGCAACTCGGGGTTAAGGGTCTTG
>JBBPDB010000040.1:4395794-4433811 GCA_037974465.1 Brachypetersius altus
TTGTGTGTGGGTTTGTGGGGCAGGTGTGTGTGTGTGTGTGTGTGTGTGTTTGTGTGTGTGTGTGTGTGTGTCTGTGTGCGTGTGTCTGTGTGCGTGTGTGGTTGGGGTGGGTTTTATATCATTACTTCTGCAATTTGTGCGTCTATAAATGCTTACTTGGCCAAGTCTAAGCAATGACGACAAAATTACATTTTTTTAAAAAGTATTTTTATATTGCAGTGACACAAACTTTTTTTTCCTCAGAACTTTTCCTGAACACTTAAAAAAATCTGTTGGTTCATATTCAGAGCAATAGGTGCTAAATTATTTTAGTTACGCTACATTACCCATTCCTGAACCTGTATTTTTAACAAAGGTATTGTTTCATTATTGAAACAATGACTCAAATAAAATAATTCCAGTAGAATTTCTCAGAACAGTCAGTCTCAGTTCAATTCATCCATTTGTCCCTTTTAAGGGTCTTAAATAAAGGGCAAGGGTCTAATGTCAGAGGGTTTAGCCTAGAATCAGTTACTATATAATGACTAAAATGTTCTTGCAAAAATACTCAAGTAGAAATGAAAGTATTATTCTTTTTAAATGATCCGGAAAATAAAACTCCAGTGAAATGTGACTCAGGCAAGTAATGCTGTGTAAATAGACACTACATGGACAAAAGTATTGGGACTTACCTGTTTTTCAGTGTTTCAGCTAGGCCCCCTTACTCTCAGTGAAGGGCAATTGTAATACGTAAGCAGACCAAGACACAAGTTTCCGCACGAATCCCTGGCCTCACCAACATCCAACACCTTTGGGATGAACCTTATAAATGCTCAATAGAATTAATAGGGCACAAAGAAACACTCTAAAATCTTGTGGAAATATGAGTGGAAGCTGTTATAGGTGCAAACGGGGGTTCCCTTATATTAAAATCTATTGGAATGTAATGTCATAAATTCCCTATTACTATAATGATCGAACGTCCCTATACTTTTGTTCATGATAGGGTATACCTCACCTCTGGTTGTTGATGTCAGCGCCAATCGAGCGCAGGAGAGAGGCGGGGCTGCATGCGCATAATTGGCGCGTTTATAATGTCCTCGAAGGCACTCCTGGTTGTTTCCACAAGAGTGGTGAGCAGAACAGCCTAATGGAGCTGGAGCTGCGTTCTTCAGGCTGTTTCTTCTTCAATTTAAACCGAATGGCAGGCCCGTTGAGCTTGAAATTGCTCATTCTAACGGCTGTACTAACGTGTGGCCAGACAGCTCGTCTATATACCGAGGAAGACCCTGTGGTGATCCTTACCAGTGACAGTCTGAAGCAGACCTTGTTTAATTCCTCCGCAGCCTGGCTGGTCCAGTTCTACTCGTCCTGGTGTGGACACTGCATCCAGTACTCACCCACATGGAAAGCCCTGGCAGGAGATGTGAAAGGTAGGATGTGAAACGTAATTTTGGGTCATGTTTTTGTTTTCCTCTCCATCTTTTAGCTCATTAGCTAGCTAGCCATTGACAAATTCCCCATGCGCGTAGCAGCATCTGAGAAAACTGACATTACATTTATGTTTTCGTTTACGGCAATTAGCTGACGCTATTATCCAGAGCGACGTACATCAGTGCGTAAGAAGTCCACAACTGTTTCTTACCTGAAAAACAACTTAAATCCAAGTCAACTATTTAATCAAGATACTGTAGTCAGAGAATCTATACAACAAACATTAGCCTCTTTATCCTCTTGAAATGCTTGTAAGTGCACCATTTACGGTGGAAAGGAGAAATTAAAAACTCTGACTCTTAAGTTTGTACACCAGGGCGTTAGATACTTGGTTGTGTGTTTTCTGCCTTAATTTAACAGTTTTCAAGGTCTATTCTGTCTTGTTTCTCAGCTGTTCCTGGACACATACGTAGGAAACAGAAAAAGCAACATACACCCCTAGTGTGTTTCTTGTTTTTACTTTTTTTTTTTACTGTACTTATAGAGGTGTGTGTGAGAGGCTTTGTCTTGTCTATGATGTGGGGTTAAAAGTTATTTCTCTACAGCTGTCCTTCATAGTGGCCATATCACTGTTCAGCACCTGTACTCAACTCCACCAGGCCTGGTCTGTTTGCACAGCTGTTGAGTTTTTTCCTCCCTCTGATAGGCCAAATGCCACAGTCTCAGATTATATATATATATAATGCTGGACAAGCGAGAAGGACTTGGCTCGCAATGTCTAAAGGGTGTTTAGGGTCAGGGCTCCATGGGGCCAGTCAAGTTTATCTACGCCGAAATCATCCATCCACATCTTTATGGACCTTGCTTTGTGCACTGGGGCACAGTCATGTTGGAATAGAAAAGGTTCTTCTCCAAACTGTGTCCACAAAGTTGGAACCATGATGCCGTCCAGACTATCTTGGTGTCCTGAAGCATTAAAATCTGGAAGTAAAGTGCCTAGCCCAAACCCTGAATAACATTTTTTTGTCTATGTAGTTTATTTGCACTTCTGGCACAAAAGTGGTGTAAACATTTTAAAAAGGTTTGAGTAGATACATGTGCATGAATATAAATGTCTTTATCCAACACCAAAAGTCTCTTGTAAACTCAGAATTTCACTAAATCTTCAGCTGATTTAATTTCATAGGGTGTAGGAAGCTGAGGGGTGCGAGGTGTAATATTAGCTATTAGTGCGATAATAACATTCATTAACACTGATTTATATTTAGAACGTCACACACACTGAACTAATGATCTAATCTGAGTTCGGAGTAGTGTATGTAGACGCCTAATTATTGGTCCAGCTACTGGTGGCTGCTATGCTTCAGAATCCTGCGAGAGCTTCACAGAGGCCTAGCGTGAGGTTTGTGCATGTGACTTGCCCTCCAGGCAGGAATTTGTGGAAACCTTGGTGCTCCCTTTGTTTGCTAGTTTACTCAGTGATCACTGAGAGGACTGCCTGGAGAAGAGTGGCTTCAGTAAGCAGCTTGGAGAAAGCAGGAAGAGGAGAAAGCCCACCTTTTGGACATGCTGAGGTCTGCTGAATGCCCTCCCTTGGATGAGTAATTGGATTAACAGCCTGACCCCCTCCGTGCTCATTAGACTGTCTTACAGGCCTGCGACTGTACTGATTAATGCAGAGCCGGACCGTGCCATGTGCCTCTGTAGTACTGTGTGAACAGGCCAAGCTGATTTGTCCTTGAAGAGCATCTTGTGTTGGGTGCATCCGAGGGTAATGATGCCGAAAAGGTCTCCAGTTTAACACGCTTGGCATGAAAGTAGGAGGAATTTATTAGCGATATGTCTCGGGGTTGCTAAAAGAAAGCTACACGCTGAATGTGAAATTTGTCTGGTTCTTTGCAGATATTTTCTCCCTCTTGGGAGATTATCTCAAAAAAGAAATGCTTCAAGGAAGTTGACTGATTAGAAACCAGAGTGCATTTGACTCACAAACACATGTCTGTGACTAAATAGGAAAGCTTTTAAAGAACTGTTTCCTGAATGAGATTCAAGGACATTTTATACTGAAATGGGAAAACGTTGCAAATATCAAAAACCGGCCACCTTTACCTAAATTAAACCTAATCCTAGACTAGAAAGAATTTCCAGTGGCAGTACTGTATTAACAGTTTCATTTTGTCCAGGATTAGACCTAATCCATGTCTGGGGAAACATCTGCTGTTTTATTAGAGTCACATTCATTCCCACTCATTCATTACATTCACAGTTATTTTGGTGGCATTTTGTCCCCATACTTTTGGCTTTTTATGTTTGTTTGTTTGAGGTTTTTTGGATGCTTCGTGTTCTATTTTTGAAGAACTGGGAGTATTGGAATGTAGACCTTTAAGAACAGGAAAGGGTAGGAAGGGCTGGATTTGGTCTTGGATGTGAGTGGTGGAGGGCAGCCATGTGTGCTGTTGAATACATTAAAGTCTGTCTTTGTTGGCACAAGCTGTCAGCTGGGTGGCTCATGAGGGGCCGCCTACCAGCTGTTACCCCCACAATAGGGGTTACATGGCCCCATTGTCCCACCCGACCTCGGCATGCATTCCCCCACAAGACCAGAAACGCACTGAAGCCCTTCCAGCAGGTGAATTATAAACCCAAGGGATCAGGAGGGGTGGGTGATCTTAGAGACTGATGATGCCCTCTGGCAACCCCCCCCCCCCCTTTTTTTTCTTCTAAACCCAGGATTTCACACAAACCACTGTTCTTTCCCAAGGGTTCATCTCTCCACACCCCATCTGCTCCTGTTAACTCTTTTTATTGCATATTTTTTTTCTGTGTGTTAAACCACATGTTGCCCCAGTGCTACTTTCTATGTTTAAAGATGACACCAAAGAAGCTGAAGATTTAGAAGGAACCTGCTATTATGACTGGGTTTGTGCACACCAGACGCACTGTGATTAACTTCAGTTTCTGCTGTGGCCTGTTCTTAAGAGGCAGGGATGTGGCCTGTACTTTGTCATGCAAAAATGCCTTTATGTGAATTTAGGGTGTCTGAAGGTCGTGATGATTTTGGAAGGGCAAGAAAAGCAGGATGTTTTATGATCTAACTCTGAATTCTCTCGCTCTCCAGACTGGTCCCAGGCCATCCGCATTGGAGTTCTGGACTGCGCACACGAGAAGAACTTTGACATTTGTAAAGAGTTTAGCATTCACTTCTACCCAACATTTCGCGTATGTTTGGATGCATGTTTAATTAAACTTACTCAATAATTCACTGTCATATTTGTGTTTAATTATGTGTAGTATTAGTAGAACTCAAGCCACAAAACTGGGGCATGCTTCCCAAAAGTCATGTAACAGAAAGCTTGTAGTGAATATTGTAGTAGAATATTTTACTTACACTTCCAGTTTATAACAGTGGCTGATTTTCATATTTTTGTTAAAATAATCTTACAGTACTTTTTGACAACTGTACCAGGGTGTCTGTGGGGTTTTAAAAAGTATTAAAAGTGATAAATCAAAATGGCCAAATTTAAGGCCATTAAAAGTGTTACATTTGGTTTTGGCTGTATTATTAAAAAAAAAAAAAAAAAAAAAGGTATTTTTTCAGACTATGAAAAAAGCAGCCGAGCGCATCTTTTGTTGCTATAACAACAGCCGCAACAGTATCCTAGTGCTGTGTGATGCAAAAATGTCGAGAAAGAGAAAGTTGGCTCTTACATTGGCATTGAAGTTACCGGGGAGGAGAATGTCGGTTCACAAAGACGTTTGTGGAGCACGAGATTATACGGGGAAACTGTATGGTGCTTACAACAGTTTAGTCCAGGAGCTCCGGTTGGATGATGCACAGTTTATGGCATATTTTAGACACAAAAGTCAGATTGAAGGCCTGCTACAAATCACTGCACCATCGACTGCAAAAAATGCAGTAAAGCCTGAGCACTTTTTTAGTTTATCTACCGGCACCGTCTCCATTTTTTCTTGTTGTTCTTGTTGTTATGCAAACAACAGGTCTCGGTATTCGCTTGTCATTGGTCAGCTGTCAAAAAGGCGCTTCACGTATTGCGTTCTTTTCAGAAAAAATTAACTTTTTTCAACTTGAAAAGACGCTCTGAGCTGCAGAAAAAGGCGGTAGCATTTAAAAAAGCGCTCAGGACTTTTTTGAAAAAACGGTTCACTCCATAGGGTTATAATGTAAAACAGCCCCTGGCAGTTTGAAATAAAGACGCTAAATGTGAACATAGCCTTATGTGTGAAAATCTGCGTAAACGTTAGAAAGGTCGTTGATTAACGCTTGCAACTCTGTGTCGTGATGGTTTTTAAAAAAATCCAAAGGTAGTAAAATGATATTAAAAGGTATTAAATTTAACTTAAGGATTGCTGTATATACCCTGTGTACATAAATAGGCATTTGTCTTTTTACACAGTTTAGTAGTGCTAGCTACCCGCTGTGATGTGGATGCAATGGCAGTGACAATGTATTCCTTATATGTATTAACTGTTCCTCATTCCTTCCCCAGTACTTCAAAGCACACATCAAAACAACTGATATTGGAAAGACATACAGAGGTGCTGCTGAATACTCTTTTAAATTTTGCTTTTAAATATTGTTTCGGTCATAAAACTTGTAGTTTGATGTTATTTTGTGTTGGTGGTTTTTAGGTGCTGATCGAGAGCTTCAGACAGTAAGACAGCTGATGGTAAACTTCCTCCAAAACCACACCAGGCAAGACTGGCCCGCTAGCTGTCCTCCCCTGGAACCTGCCAGGTTTGTTCACAAGCACATCCAGCAAAACATAAAAATACTAAAATATTTACGAATGACTCTACCTGCTGCTTTACTGACTCACGCTTGGATAGCCTGGTATCTTTGGGTCCCCTCCTCAGCCTCTTTTCTTACTGCAGCTTTAACATGCAGTGCATAACTTCCAACTTCAGCAACAAAAAGAGACTGTCATCCATTATTGTTTCTCTCTGGGCTTTTCACAGGACTGAGGACATTCTGTCCTTGATGGGCCAGAAATCAGAGCACTATACTGCGGTTATCATAGAGGATGGAGACTCCTACGTAGGCAGAGAAGTACGCACAATGATTCCTGGCTCTTTTTCACCACGGCAATAGACAGAATACAATAGATGGGTTTTTTTTGCTTATTCTGAAAGGAGTAGATGATAAATGTAGTGCCTTGAAGTATTATCAGTGCAGCACATTTTGTTGGGGTTTTGAAATTTCCGTGTTCCGTAGGTGATCTTGGACCTCATGCCATATCAGGGCGTGGTAGTGAAGAGGGCCCTGAACTCAGAAAAGCTTCTCATGGAGAAGCTAAGCATCACCACAGTCCCTGCAGCCTACCTCTTCCACCCCAATGGAACCCATGCAGTCATGGATGTGTAAGTAATTTAGATTTCCCCAGACTGGCTATCCAGATTTATTCAGAGGGCCTGTGATGCCTGTGTGCCGGCTGTATAAATGGGTGGGTTTTTACTACAGCAAAACAGGAACTCGCATGGTTGACCGTGAGACTGACTGCAAATGGTTAAACCAGTGGAATCTGTTGTGTCTGTACTTGCTTGCAAGTCTTCAGCCACACCAAACCTTCACTGAAAACAGACCTCTACTCCATTGTAGGATTTATTGTAATAAATTCTCATTGTCACTTTACAAAGTAACAGCCTGCAAACAGATTGTTTGGATTACACATATTGGAGAATTGCCATGTTAATGTCTAAATAGAACTAAAATGACATACATTAAATATGGAAGTGTATCTTACTGACTTGCAAACAGGTGTGTGTGCACGTTAGAGGGCATGTACATGAATAGAGTTTGTGTCTTCTGCTTACAGAAAGAAGAGGCTACGTTTTTTCTACTCCTCCTTCCTCAAACTGCTTCCTGGAGTGCATAGGAAGCAGTCTACTGGAGTACAGCCACCTGCGCATATAGCCAATAAAGGTCATGGCTCAAACGAGGTGTGGAAAGAGTTTGACAAGTAAGTGTAATTCTCTTGCTGCATTGTTTTTGGTAGATGAGGAGGGGGTTAAATGTTCTTTTTCACATGTTAAAATAACTTCCGCTCGAAAGTCACACCAGCATGTAAACCGGCTCGTCATTGAATGTCACTCGAATACATCAACAATAGAGTTACAAGATCTTAACTTGAAAAAGTGTATGAAAAAGGGTAAAACCTGGCTTGTGTGCAGAGTTGCAGGGTACAGCACAAAAGTTGCCAGATTATTCTAGCAGCCAATAAGGCAGATAAACAAAAATAGTGGACTTTATATGTCTATGTAGTTTTAGACATTTAAAAAAAAACAAAACAAAGTATTTATTAATTGAAGTAAAGAACATTTAGTCCGGGAGTGGTAACTCAAATCCGAGTCTAGTTCTTTAGCCCTCTTTTTGAAATTTGGAAATTCAGTTAATGAGTTAAAATCGCTGTTATGCTTTGAGCTGGATTGTAAATTCCATTATACTTAATTTAAAAATTCAAATTTCCTAACCCTAACCCTTTTTCATAGATCTAAAGTGTACATGGTGGACCTGGAGTCTGGCTTGCATTACCTATTGAGAGTGGAGCTGGCAACTCACAAGACCTTGGAGGGAGAGGAACTGAAAACCTTCAAAGACTTTGTCACAGTAGTGGCTAAGGTAACACCTCTAAATGCCCGGATCTTGGGTTGTTGTGCATTTTGAAATTTGCTAGCACATATCCTCATTGGTCATGCTCTTTTAATTCACAGCTGTTTCCTGGACGCCAGTCTGTGGTTAAACTCTTGGAGACTCTGCTGGAGTGGCTGGTCAGTTTACCGTTGGAGAAGATCCCTTACAATGCTATCCTGGACCTGACCAATAATAATATGCGGGTAAGATAGAACATGAACCTTAAATCTACAATCTCATCTACAATTTGTTTTAAAAAAGAAGACAAACACATGCTGTTAGTTCAGTAAGAAAAAGAATAAAATACCTGAAAAGCTTTAAGTAACATGAAATGGCTCTTTAAAAAATAAATGACATATAATCTGCACAAAATTAAATGTTCAGTAAAGTGCCTTGGTATAAAGATTTGCTTAAATAAAGACAGGGTTTCTATTTTTCTTCCTTGTAACTGTTGTTAAAGGCATATTTAGGAACTTTTGGTACCAAAAGGTTTGAGTGCCAATGAGTATTGACTTCAAAACAAGGGATAAAATGCATAGGGTGTGTCATTCTTCCTAATCTAATCTCTCACAAATATTTACACTTGCGATATAAATTGGTCATGACCAGAAGGTTTTACAAAGTGTTTTTTTTTTTTTTTTTAATTACTGTTATGGGGTTGGTCTTCTTTTTTAAGTATTCAATAATCAGTTTCTGCACATCAACAATAAAACTAGGTCAATTTTATTAAACATGTTTTGAAAAGTTAAGCTGCTCTAAACTTTTGACAGGTCTTGTTGGTTGAAGCTGTTAGAAAATGCTTTATCAAATTTTACAAGGAGTGGTTTGGTATTTACATTATATAAGGTCAAACTTAATGCTTCAGCAGACCAAGACATTTTGGACAACGGCATGCCTCCAACTTTGTGGACCCAGTTTGGGGAAGACCCTTTTCTATTCCATCATGACTGTGTTTCAGTGCATAAAGACATGGCTGGATGAGTTCGGTGTGGAAGAATTTGACTTGCCGCACAGAGCCCTGACCCAAATCCCATCCAAAACCTGAGCAAAGGAACTAGAACAGAGATTGTGAGCCAGGCCTTCTTATCCAACAACAGGGCCTGATCTCACAAATTCTTAAAGAAACTGATTTTGTAGTTTCTTTAAGAATTTTTGAGATCAGGCCCTATTGTTGGATAAGAAGGCCTGGCTCACAATCTTGTGGAAAGCCTTTCAAGAAGATTGGAAGCTGCTACTGATGCGAAGGGGGCGACCAACTCCATATTAAAGCATCTGTGTGTTTGAATGCGATGTCATAAAACTCCCTGTTGAAGAAATGAGACGTCCCAATACTTTTGTCTGTATTCTGCATCTGAATATACTTGCTGTTTATCTACCAATTAACCAATGTATACATTACCCAGTATGGTTATGTTTAAGGAGTTACCAGTAATTCAGTCAGTGATGGTTCTGGGAGCATTTGGAAATAGATTTGTAACTGCTATACTGTGCTATTTTGTGTCAGATCTCTGGGTTGTACCTGAGTGAGCGTGTGCAGTGGGTGGGCTGCCAGGGCAGCATCGTGACGCTGAGAGGATATCCTTGCTCCCTCTGGACCCTGTTCCACGTGCTAACCGTGCAAGCTGCCAGCCGGCCAGACGCTCTCGCCAACACCGGTACCAGCGGCCAAATGTTTTCAGCTTTTTCTCCAACAAGTGGCTTAAAAGCCTGTGCTTTTTATATTATGCAGTCATATTCCTCCAGCTGGTTTATAAATGCTTGGGGAAGAATATTTTGTGTTTCTTGTCGCATTGAAATCCCATGATTGCAAAATCTAGCCCTCTTTATGACTTCAGGAAATACTGTTCTAAATCTCTCATTCGTTGTAACTCAGTAGTTGGGATAGAATGGTGCACATTGAAAGGGGGGACTTTATGGATCTTGTTCTGATTGTATTAAAGCATAATTCTAATTTCGGATAAAATTTCCTTTTTTCCTCTCAGCACTGGAGGATGATCCCTTATCAGTGCTTCAAACAATGCGCCGCTACATTGGAACTTTCTTTGGCTGCCGCGAGTGTGGCAAGCACTTTGAAGAGATGGCACAGGAGTCCATGAGCCAGGTGAAGTCTCTGGATGAGGCAGTGCTCTGGTTGTGGAGGAGACATAACCAGGTTAATGCAAGACTAGCAGGTAAGATACAGGAATACAAGACAGTTTGTTGGAACAATTGTTTGCAACACTAAATCTCTTTGGGATTTTAATAGAGAGAAACAGAACAATCAGCATTAATGCTTTATTTGAAGTTTGTACTTGGGATGGTGCAGTGATCCTTGTTTATTTTGAATAGGGTCAATGAGTGAAGACCCCATGTTTCCTAAAACGCAGTGGCCTACTCCTGACCTCTGTCCTACGTGCCATGAAGAGCAGGAGGGACTTCATGTGTGGAATGAGGACATGGTGCTTACTTTTCTCAAACAGCATTATGGTGCTGCCAACATTTCCCCTAAATACACCAGCAATAGCCATCCAGACCCAGGCCCTCCTGCTCCTAACAAAGCCATAAACACAACCCCATCCAACAACCACATAAAAGGAGTGAAGCCATCCGCTGAAAGTTCTCCTAAACATCTGAAGCGAACGGACCTCAATGGGGCTGGTGACAGGGACACTGGTGTCCAAAAGGAGCCCAGACCCAGTGTGTCATTCCTGGGGCTGGGCTTCTCCAGCGTGGACATGAGCCTGTGCGTGCTCCTCTACGCGTTCTCCTGCATGTTCCTCATGCTCATGTTCTTCTTTTTCCGCGTCCGCTCTAGAAGGTGGAAGATCAAAAGCAACCGGCCCTTCGTATAGCAGAAAAACGCTGCTTTCAGAAACTCTTTTCTGAGCCTTGATTGTAATATAAAAGACTCCTGCCAGAGTTTTGAAGGAAACTTTAATTTATTTGTTTATTGTAAGTGATGTTTTGTGATTTTTGCTGTGACGAGGCGATCTCTCAATGCCGAACTTGATAAATGCCTGACACAATGAAATTCTTATGTCTTGGGCCTAGTTGAAAGGTCAAAAGCTCATAGGTGGAGGTTTTCGACTCCTCCTACATTTAGAGGGGGTGCTTGAAAGGTGAAACATATTTTATTAATCAGAATGAAACAAATCTGTCTCCAAAGGTCAAAGAAGTCTATTTTTATGAAAATAATATGTAGAACATGGCTATTTATAGAGATTTTTAATGAACCAGACAGTGCCCCTGATTTGTTGGGAGGACTAAAACCTTCAAAAGAACACTGACCCTGTATTTGTATAACATTTCTAAACACAACTGTACCCTATGACTTAAGTGTGCTAGCTTAGCTGTTAACCCTTAAATCACTGCCTTTCAGTGCCATGCAGTTACACTTGAATGAAAATGGTGGTTTTGTTTATGACTTCTCTTCTAGGCGGTTCTGATGGGTAGGCAACCCACTCCGCCTGTTTCTTATTGTCCTTCACTGGGTCTCTTTATGTTAATTCTGCTCATGTAGTGATCTATGATGTGACCTTATTCTCAAGTCTGTGCCAAAGCACTGGACCATGGAGTCGACAGAGTATACATGAGTGCATGAGTTTTTTTAAACAGTATCATGGCCTGTGCAGTTTAGTCACATTGTGTCCTTTCATCCGTTGTTTCCTCAGGCACTCATGGTTTAAGTTTTGTTGTTTTTGTTTTTGTTTTTAATAGCGAAATAGTTTGCTATGATTGATTTTGGTTTCTTTGCCCTGATGTTTCCAACCAGGGCATTTAGAGACATCATTGTTTGTGGCTGTGTCACAGCTACTGAGCAGCTCCAAGTACAGAGATAAGCTTGTATTATAATGATATATGAAAAGATATAGTATTTCACTGACAGCACATTTAAATTATTGCAATGGAAATGGATTGTCTTTTGATGCGTCTTGTAAGGATTGAGAGGAGTTCGTTTTCTTTTGAAATGACTTGTAATCCAGATTTGAGTTTGTTTATATCATTTAGTACTGACACATTAATGTACATCCAGGATGGGTCCAGGATTCCAAGCCATCTTACTTGATACCTGAAATTCATAACGTCCATGTGCACTACAAAGAGCCTTTTTTTTTTTTTTTTTGATGGAGGTTTGTAGATACTGGAGGTTTGTAGATACTTTCCCACCATTTTCCATGTCCTGGTGCATTTATCTGCAGTAAATGTGAAATGGTTTGGTTGATCTTTTTTTTTTTGTTTGTTTTTCCCCCCCAAGTTCCTGGGAAAATTCTGTGATGGAAAATTATTCATTCTAACGAATAAGCCTTATAAATTCCTGTTTCTGTGGTCAGAGAATAGGTTTGGGGAGGGAGGGGGGTTATAATGGCACAGATAAGTGGCCTTTTCAGCTGCTCCAAAAGGACATCTTTAATTTTCACTGGTTTAGGGATAGAATATTTTTATGTGAAGAGTATTTTCTGGGCTTGTTGTGTACAAACTGTAGTTGGTCTCATCCTCCTAGAGGAACTGTGGCTTTTGTATGACCAATAATGTAACTGGGATTTGAAAATAAAAACGTGTACATCAGCATTAAGTCTCAAATGAGTTTGTAGTGATGGCTGGAGTTGCCTTTTTTCCCCCTTTGAGTTTCTTTAAAACATTTAAATGAACGTGATCTTTCCCTGCAAAGAAGCAGCACAATAATTTCACTTCAGTGTTCTCAGGATGTTTCACTGCGGCAAGGCTGTGTCTGTCCTCCAGTGGGCAGTGTGGAGCGTCCACCTCTCCTCCACAGCCTAGACTGCAGTCTCTCCTCTCTAGGGATGTCATACATGTGACCATGCATTCTCTCCATCTACTGCCTGCATCTCAGCTGTGAACAGATGTTGATTCCAGTATTCTCTTTTTCAAGGGTAAAATAATGCAGTCGAGGCTCTGACTTAAAGCTAGACTAGGAGAGATTTTTCTCTCAAAGCGAAAAATTTGGATTCTGGATCCTGGTGGGGAGAGAAAAAAGTTTTTGAGCACTCAGGAAAGATCTAACTGAACATCAGACTGAACTGCAGTGAAAAGTTTCTAGCATTTGTTGAAGAACAACTTCTTTTCTTTTTTTTCCCCCCAGCTGACACAGTTTCACAGCTTTTCAAAAGACCAGACAGTCGAGTGAGCTCAGCTCCTGCAGTATTTACAAGGGCGTATGTCTGACATACATTATTTATATATGATCATTTTTCCCCCTCTAATATCGGACGCATGGGCAGAATATTACTGACATTTTTATGTTTCTTCTTAAATAGTGCTGACTCATGCTCTATCGTCTTAGCCTTAAAAGGCAATGAGTCAAAGGCAGAGCCCCAGTGCCTTTCTCTCTACAACCCCCCCAACCCCCCCACCCCTTCCACCCCTCCTCATCTAGTGTGCTGAGTGATGCTGCTTTACCACCCTAGTGCTCCATATAGCCTCCCTCACACTGCAGTGCTTCGCCTGGATGCCTCACGAATCATGACAAAGTCATGAAAATGCCCAGCTAAAAGCCTGAAACCCTGCTGTCTGCAATTTCAAATACAGACGTGACGGCAGGAGCAGGTTGAGAGCTGAGTCTGCTTGTGTTTTTCTTTCTTTTTCTTCTCCCCCCCTCCTGTCTGGCTGTTATCTGTCTGATGCCGTGTTGGCACATCTGATTGGGTATGCAGACTCTGTACTGAGCATGCCAGCCTGTGACAGGGACTGCATTGCAGCGTTGCTCTCTCCTGGCACACTCCATTTGTCTGCCCTTAATGTAAATAATCCTGCCGAGCATGGCAGAGAGAGAGAGAGGGAAAGAAAGAAAGGGGGGTAAGAGAGAGAGAGAGAGAGAGAGAGTGCGCTCCTGATGGATTAAGTGACTGCGCCTGTTTCGGTCTCGCCGAGGAGGTTGACATGAGGTGAATTCGCTCATTTCTCCTTCTCTCCCCCCCACGCCCCCATCGTTTTTGATGCTCTAATAAAAGTGAGCCATTGCTGTGCCTCTGCCTGTCTTTTGTCTCTATCGCACATGCATGCATTTAACTCTGCAGGGCAATTATCCGCATCAGCCTCTCTCACTCTCACACTCTGTTCTTTCTTGTTCTCTCTCTCTCTCTCTCTCACTCTCTCTCTCTCCATGTGTCCTTAAATGACTTTCTCTCAGTCTCCCTCCCTCCCTCCCCCTCTCTCCCCCGTCTCTGTGTCTGTGCCTATAGCCTCTCTCTCCCTCTCTGTGACATACAGTAGATGGTGCATCGATTGCACACAGACGCTCGCTTTCCCCTCTCTCGCTAGGAAGTCCTGTGCAGGGAGGAGAGGACGGATTGAGACACATCTCTCTCTCTCTCTCTCTCTCTCACTCTCTCTCTTTCTCTCTCTCTGTCTCTCTCTCTTTCTCGCTCTCCTTCGTTCTGCCAAGCTCATGTGAGGAAGCTGTCTGCCTTCTCTCTCCCGTCTCGGAGGATTCTGCTGTAGAGGTCAGGTAGTGGGGTGGTGGGACAGGGGAGGGAGGGCAGGGTTGTTGGGTCAGTTAGCAGCTTCTTCTTCTTCTTCTTCTGCTGAATACTCCTGCCACGCTTAGTCAGAGTTACCAAACATGTAGACTGTGCTAATGCTGGGTGGAGAGGGGGGAGGAGGAGGAAGGCGTTTTGGTAGGGGAGCTGCTGCTGCTGTTCAGCATTTCTTCTCCAGGTTTCTTTTTTTCTGCTTTCTGCTCTCATCCTCTGTGATTTCCAAAGCTAGTTCATACTTTTAGGAACAGGGGGTCAATTCTTGTTGTTTTCTTCTGCAAGCTGCAACTTTTTCCTCCTCGCCATTTTCATTGATGCTCTTTCTGTGTGTGGACCCTCCTCTTGCAGATGTCCACTGGGAATGTCCTCTCTCTATGTCCTGTGGAGATCTGAAGCCAGCGTGATGTCTCAGCTCCTGCACATGGAGATCCCCAACTTTGGCAGCGCCGTGCTGGACAGCCTGAATGAGCAGCGGCTGCTGGGCCAGCACTGCGATGTGGCCATCATGGTCAACGGTCAGGCCTTCAAGGCCCACCGGGCCGTGCTGGCCGCCAGCAGCCTCTACTTCCGTGACCTCTTCAGCGACAGCAGCCAGGCCCTGTTTGAGTTGCCCTCATCCGTGGCGCCGTCCTGCTTCCAACAGATCCTTTCCTTCTGCTACACGGGCAGGATGACGGTGACGGCCAGTGACCAGCTGATGGTCATGTACACAGCTGGGTATCTGCAGATCCAGAACATTGTGGAGCGTGGCATGGACCTGATATTCAAGGCCAACGCTCCGTTCTGCGACTCACAGACGTCTGCCGTGGACGATCCCCCCAGCCCGAACAACAACAACAACTCTGCTCTGTTGCTAGGCGACCAGCCCACAGGCGTCTGCAAAATCAAGGAGGAGAAGCTGGAGACTCCGGTGTGTGGGGAGCTTAAGCAAGCTGAGGACGAGGCCAAGGGACTCAGGAGCAGGTCTTCCAGAGGTACCACGCTTTTCTACACCAGCGGGGCGGGGAATGGGACCTTAAGCGTGGTCCACCCATACGAGCACTCCTCCAGAGATCACTCCAGCCCTGGGGCGTCCAGCCTCCCCACCACTGATAGCCCTACGTCCCATCAGAACGAGGAGGAGGACTTTGAAGATGACTCATACGACAACCTCACCGGCGGGAAGATCTATGGCGTCTCAGCCAGTCTCTATGGCAGTAAATGTCATGATGGATCAAGTCCTAAAATAGACTTGTCTGAACATTTGGGATTAAACACCCCCCTGACTTTGTGTGTGTGTGTCTCTCCTCTCCTCCTAGTGCATGAGAAGATGGAGGTGTCCTCCTTGCCTCCCTCCCTTGAGAGCCGTTTCTGCGTGCTGCTGGGAGGGGACAGGGAAGCTTTGCCTGCTGGACTTATCAGCCAGATCGGCTACCGCTGCCACCCAGCACTCTACACAGAAGGAGATCCAGGGGAGAGACTGGAGCTGATTGCAGGTAAGGCCTTTCTTCCACAGTACCACTCTGTAGGAGAAAGAGTAGAGTGACTGGGGCAGGCTAGCATACTTCATGTTGACACATTTGGAGAGCTGGAGCCTCACTGTTTCTTTGTTGTTGGTGTTGTGAAAGGATCCGGTGTGTTTATGACACGTGGGCAGCTGATGAATTGCCACTTGTGCGCTGGGGTCAAGCACAAAGTCCTGCTCCGGCGCCTGCTTGCTGCATTTTTTGACAGGTCTGTAGAGTCACTGCCCTCATGTGTAAACCACGTAGGCTTACATCTGATTAGAAAAACATCTTTGAAAATCAGACCATGGTCCCTTGTTCCAGCAGCATCTGCAAATTTTACTTTCAAAGAATCAGTGTGGTGTATGCGATGAATGCTGCTGTTGTGGAAATGCTTAGTGCTTGTGCCCTCCCGTGGCTAACTGCGGTATCACGACTGCAGGAACACGCTGGCAGACAGCTGTGGGACAGGCATCCGCTCCTCCAACTGCGATCCAAATCGCAAACCACTGGACAGCCGTATACTGAACACAGTCAAACGTGAGTCAGTCCTCATCCTCCCATTACCTTAATATCTGCATAAAAGTTAATACAGGTGTCTTGCCACAGCTCTCTGGTTTCAATGAACTCAACTGTAAGCTTTTAAAACAATAATTCCATTTTTATGTGGGTGAATAATCATAATAGTAGATTCATACACTGGCGGTTAAGTGCTGTATGTTCTGCAGTAGCCTACCTGCTTCACATTTTAATTCAGCTGGCTATTATTCTGTGCAGAGATCTATTCTTTTTTTCTCTCCACTTCTCTAGTCTACTGTCAGAACTTCGCCCCCAACTTCAAGGAGAGTGAAATGAACGTGATCGCCGCAGATATGTGCACCAACGCCCGCAGGGTCCGTAAGCGCTGGTTGCCCAAGATCAAGTCCATGCTCCCTGAGGCTATCGAGGCATACCGGGGCTCTGTGGTGCTTGGCCAGGTGGAGGGAGTGGCCCAGCCAAGCCCTTCCTTCCCCTTTGAGTCTGACTTCAAACACCTGGCCCAGTCAAATCTGACTCTGGAGCAGCACCTGTACGGAGACTGCAGAGAGACACTGAGAAATGGTCACTTTCCTGGAGCCGCCATGGAGGAAAGAGCCAGCATGGAGGCCAGCAAAGCTGACCCGCTGCGAGCGCGCGCTGGGGACAGCCCAGAGGACCTGGCTACAAGGCATCCGGAGGGCTCAGAGAGAGCAGGAACTGTCCTCACTCTCAACCCAGCCAGCAAGAGAGTGGACGGGGACGGAGCAAGCAGCAGCCCCAAAAGCCAACCAGAGGAACACAGTGCAGAGAGACCCCTGGTAGAAGACCAGTGAGTCCACCCTCTTCAAGCCACTCCAATCCGGTCTACTCTTTGACCAAACAGGACTACTACCACTAATTACATGGATTATGCCACCTTAATATCAATACCATGTCAAACGCTGCACGATGGGGGGGATAAAGGACATGCAATTCCCTGGATATATCAAAAGAACTTCAAAGCCAAATAAACCAATCTCTATAGAGCTGTAAGAGATAAAACAGTCATTTATCATAAGTAATACTCTCTCTCACACACAGACACAGACACATATGCTACACACACACACATACAGAACATGCTAACATCCTACATGTTGGGTTGTTATGGATGTGATGCATTTTAATGATTACTCTCCCACAGAATTACATTGACCATACAAATGGTTCATGGACCACTGCATGGTAAGGAAGAAAAAAAACAAGCAAAGGACAACGTAACTGTTCATTTACACTACATACATGCTTCAGATATCAAAGCTATAATGCTGGGTTTGGACTATAACAAGAGGAGAGCAGAGAGCTGCTTCAGTGAAAAAGAGCTGACTATGGGACTGCTGACGTGAACACAGAGTAGGAAGCAGAACAGAGAACAACAGTCCTCTGGAGAGAGAAATGCTGGACTCTCACTTTCTCCTCCCATGCTCTTTTTTTTCTTCTCTATTCGCTCGGGCTCAAGCTGCTGTATAGTACATGCTTGCCTGATTTTTGCATATCAGCTGGTCTGGAAAATTGAAATACTGATGGTTTTAGAAGTGAAATAAAGGAAAGCATTATTTTGAGGGACACACTGGTCTTGCTCTTCATATGTTCAATAATTTTACCCCAAAAAAGTTTTTAGTTATGACTGTAGCATGATCAGAGTACCTTTTTTGTATTATTATTATTATTATCTATAACATAATGAATGTTCATTTACATTTCATCTTTATGGACACAGATCTGGCTCCATCCCTTGGCTTAATGTGGGTAAGTTTTTCTCCACAAATCTTGGTCAGAAAGATACAGTTTGCTTTAAAAACATCATACAGGTAACTGTCACATACAAAATGTAGTTACATATTTAATTGTTTTTTTGGTTTATTTATTTGTTCAGGAGTTATTGAGACACAATTTGATTGAACATAATGATCGTCACCTCTTGATTTGGGGATTTTCTTTACAGAACGCTTCCAGTTCAAAAGTAGTGCTTGCCTTGCATGCACAGGATGTTCAAGAACTATCACAGATTTCAATCAAATTAAATGCAAATCCGGAGATGGAGAATGTTCTTCCTAAACCTTAATCTTTTATTGCTTAAAGTGGCTCAATTGTATTTGAATTATTGTCTTGCTGTAATATCCATTCTCTTCTTCAGTTTCTTCACTGACTGTGGAACATTACCTTCCCAGATCTATTGATTTTTAGTATAATCTTTCTTCCCTCTGTCCTTAAACCTTCCTGTGCCACGGGCCGCTACACGGCCCTGTATAATGATCCAAAACCAAGTAAGAGCTGGAAGTGGTCTTTTATTCAAATACTTTTTCTTTTCCTTTCTCTCCATGTTATGATGTTTCGTCACTTTTCTTGGTCCTTCAGACTATAGTCCCTTTGACTCCAGCAGTTTTCCTTAACTTCCATTTCTTGATGTTTTGGATGGTGAAAAGAAGTATTTGGATATCTTAATTGTTAGGTAGAGAATGAGTACAACACCTTGAAGGGTTTGAAGGGTCGATTTCATATATTATGGCCTGGACCTAATAAGTCAAATAAGCTTAGTGACTACATAAAATAATGCTAATGGTTTAACTGACCTTCTGACACCCACCAATATATTAATAACAGCGGGCTGAAAATGTGATAGTAATTTTGTTCCATGTCCATGTCACATTCGTTTATTTGGAAAACCCACAAAACATTTCATTTGAACTTCAGCATTTATCTATATATTCAGTCACATCACTCGCAAATCGTCTGCTGTGGAGGTCGATCTTATATGTAAAGCAAATGAATCCTGGTGATCACCTCAAATATCGAAATGGTAAACAGGTTGCTTTAAGTTGTGGAGCGCCAGTATCATGTTGATGGATTTCTTGCTCATCTTGGTCCATCAGCTTCTCTTGGAGGAACTTCTCTGGCAGGTTTACCGGAGTGACGGGAAAATCAAAATCACGAACGGCGAGACACTGCTCGCAGTTTCTCAAGTGCTCGTTCTCAAGCCGGAAGACGTTCCAGAGAGCGCGCCTGTGGAAATGAGTAAAACTAAAATGCAACGGTCCCGCTCTCGAAATGCATCCTCAAAAATTGCATTAGAGGATAACAGAAAGGGCAAAAAAAAAAAAAAAGTTAATCCTGAAATATATTCTACTAACACCAATGACAGATTTGTCCTGAGAATCTTTATTAAAAATCGATATGTTCTTAAAGGCTTGGCAGTTTTTTTTCTTTTCACTTCAGAGAGGCGAATCTAACCTGAGGACCTCCAGAGGAGCCAGTACAGCACTAGCAGTAGCAGCAGCAGCTGAATCCTTCATCTGAGCCAGGAGGATATTTATAGCCCAGGAGATCCGCAGTAGCACATCTGCTAACATTGCTGCATAGTAGTACACCTAAAAAGAGACCAAGATGTTTAAATCTAAAATATTCTGCACAGGATACTAAAGTATAACAAGACAAAACTGTTTCTAAGTTGAATGTTAAGTCAAACTAAAAATATATCATTAGATTCCACATTTATCTGTTCTGTTTTAGCCTAGCCAGACCAATTCATACTATTCTGTGTATAATAAACCTTTTTCAGGTGCCTGTATACAGTATAAATATAAGAATCAGCCCCTTCACATTATGTTGCTCTGCAGCCTGAAATCAAGACACACCAATGCTATTTTTCCAGCTGTATTTTCCAGAGTATTGTTCTCGGCTAATATCTAGACTGCGCAATATTTGCCTGCTCTTCTTTACAAAACTGTTATAGCTTATTTAAACTAGATGATGACCGGTGGTGGAGTGCAATCTTCATTTCACAAAGTCATTCCACAGATTTATAATGGGATTTAAGTCTGGGCTCGGACTAGGCCATGCAAGGACATTCACCTTTTTCTCCTTCAGCCAGTGTGTGGTCAGTTTTGCTGTTTGCTTTGTGTCTTTGTCATATTGGAAGGTAAATCATCTTCCCATTGACAACTTTCTGGCTAACGGCAGCAGGTTCTCCTCAAACTTTGATGTACCATTTTCCTTCCATCCTGACAAGTTCCCCAATCCCTGCTGCTGAGATTACAACCCCACAACAGGATGCTATCACCTGGTATGGTGCTCTTTGGAAGGTAAGCTGTATTGACTTTCTGCCAGGTGTACCATTTGGTGTTGAGGCCAAATAGTTTGAGTTTGACCATAACACCTTTTCCACTTGGCCCCAGAAACTTCAAGATGCGTTTAAGCAAAGCTCAATTAAGACTTAATACTGCTTTTTTTTCTTGCAACCTTCCTATTCAAGCTACATTTGTGGAGCGCTTGTGATATTGTTGTCACACAAGCACACAATGACCATTCTTTGCCATAATTCCTGTTACTGCTTCCTGTCAAAGCTGCCATAAACCTCTTAGTTGCCTGTCTGACCAGTTTCCTCCTGACTCTTCTATCCAGTTTGGAGGGACAACCTGATCTGGAGAGGGTCCTAGTAATACCAACCACTTTCTTCTTCTTAATTATAGACTTTTGGGCATTACTGAAGTCTATAAATGTGTTTGTATCCATCTACTGTTCACAGTTTTATCCTTTTTGACAGTGACTTGCCATCCATAGTTAATAGCAGCTCTTTTGCATGTGTCTGTATGTGTGCATGTAGAGTATTTTGAATATAAGATTCCAAGTATTTACCTCTCTTGAGTACACTAGTTCCTCTTTTAGGAGGCCATTCCCCTGAAGCAGTCCCCAGTCCATCCTTAGGTCCCAGCTGACAGTCACTAACACACTCATACAGGTAGCCACAGCCCACAGGTACAGATACGCACTCACCTCCATGGCAGCACTCTCTAAACACACATAGATTAAACTATAATACTATAACTATATAATTATAGCACAGTTTATTATAATATTGATCACCATTGTAAATAATAAAGGTTAAGATGAATATTGTAATAACAGAAGCTTAAGGTATTAAAGCTATGTATTATGTAGGGGGACCAGGAACACAACCTATCAGGTAAAGCAAAGCGCAAATTATTGATGTTGTTAACCTGTTTTTTCCACAGCATCAACTTGTTACTGCAGGTGGGGGTAGAGATCTTTATCAGTGTTTGGGTTTTGTCTACTTAGCTGATAGTTATTTCTTAATGACTATATCATATTGGTGGTTGTCGCATTGTTCTGAAGCATATGACCAACTTGCAACATGCTAGCCTAGCTCAGATGAATGCAAACTCCTAATACGAATTCAAAATAGTTATTTTTAATTCATTCCATTACCAGAAACATGCTACAAATGGCATGTGACGAAAACAGCTTTCGGTTTTATTATCCTGTAATGTTCTGTTCTACTTTTAGGTCAAAAAACGTTGCAGTAATATGGGCCTGCCGCCCTGCACTTGCAATTGACACTCCAGCTGAAACTCCCATTCAACCTAAAGTTGTTCTGTGCAGGCCACTGGAGTTCCCCCACATTAAACTTGTCAAACCAGGGCCTTGATTTGTGAAGAGTGGCACAGATATGGGCTTGCTGGAACAGATATGGGCTTTCCCCAAACTATTGCTACAGCTGAATATATATATATATATATATATATATATTTGTCTTAAATGTCTTTGTATGCCTTGTATTAACATTACCCTTTACTGAAAATAAGCATGATAAACGCCAAATTTAACAAAAACGAGCATGCCGTACTGCTGATACTGTACTGAAGTTATTAAGATATGTTTAGATTTAACATGACTGTCTTTCGAATTATTCATTGTTTTATTAAGCTGTTTATTACTGCATGTTCTCTTGCCTATAAAAGAAGGACAAAAAGAATGGGTTTGTAGCAGTTTTTAGAAAAGAACAGATGGATTTATAGCGTTTTGAAAAATATTATAAACTTCAGAATCAACGTTGTAAGATTTGACAATTATGGTTGAACATGTACAGACTAAGCCAACAAATTATTTTAACATTATATGTTAAACATTAGCAAAATGTGTGGGTAAATAAATGCCATTTTTTCTAAAAAAAAAAAATATTCAAATGGATTTATAGCATTTCGGAAAAGACTCTTCATATGTAGCAGAGGTGCTTGCTAGTAGGCTACTTGAATAAAGAATATTCATCTTGCTGAAATATATTTAACTATTTGTGTCCAGGTCTCAAGGAACAGCAATGGTTCTGTATAGCATAGCAGGTCAGATCACATTACCTCTCGCTGTGTTATAGAGGCCTGCAAAAGTGACCATAAGAAAAACAGTGGAGTATTTGCCAGCATTTAAGAGGTGCAGTGTGTGACCACTATCCCAGAAGCGCCTAAGACACTGAGTGAATCTCAGCCATGGAGGGAAGCACTGAATCAGACAGGTGGCTACTTTACTCTGCTTCTCCCAGCTCTGACTCTCTAGAGGAAACACAAAGACAAAAACACAGATAAAACACGCTAGATTGAAAATCGCTCTTTATTCTTTTATGACCATTTTCCAACCTCTCTTAGGCCCTTAGAATTAATCAGGCTGTCTTATTTTGCTTCTAAGAGCGATATTTGAAAATGACCTCCGTTCTGATGGCTGCACTGCATTGTGCCTCATTCAAAAAGAAGTCCGCTCTGAAGAATGCAGAACATTTTTCAGTTTGGACTAAAATCAGAATGACTATTGGACACAACATCATCTTCAGCCAATGGATAAGTGCATGAATGAGTTGGTTGTTTGAGCTGTTTTTTTTAAGGTAAATGTCAGGAGCCAACTGCATCTAAGTAAATCAAAAAACTTATGAGGCTTTAGTTTAAAATCACAAACCCCCTCATATATCACTTAGAACATTGTGTCCCCAATTATAGCCAGAAATGTTGCTCATCCTGCCAACTTGTCTCTGGTTTTGTTGTTAGTGGTTTTCATGTCATTTTAGCCAAGTTTACATTATCTGCTTTAACAACTACTTCATACAGTATTCAGAAGCAACACTACTTCAGCATGAATAGGTCGTCATATCATGTTGCGACATCACATAATTTTTGTACATTGACTTTATAAAGTGGGGTGAATGTTTTGAAAAGGTATAGCAAAAAACTAGTCGCAGTTTATAAGGTGTACAGAACAGAAGAGATAGGATGGAGTGGTCTGGAGATTCTCGCACCTCTATAAGAAAAGCTACCAGCCGGCAGCTCTTGCCAGTTTATCTGGGAGGTGTAGAAGAACAGCATATCCCACAGGCTCAGAATGAGGGGGCTCAGACTATTGAGCTGGTCAGCTAGCCAGCAGTCTGTAAACCCCACAGGCCGGAAAGGCGCTGTCAGGACTTTCCACTGTGGATGAACAAGAAAAAGAAGTCAAGCGTGAGGACCAGCCCCAGTCTCTTCTTGGAGTTTTTATATAATGCTTTAACACAGAAAGCATAATGGGAAAAGGGTGGTTACGTGTAGCTTTGCAGTGCATTCTGTAGCCTTAATTTTTCGCCATGATCTCAAAGACCTAGCGTGAGATCTGGAATGTCATATCTCACCATCACAGCCAGGAGCCAGCGACAAGAATGAGAGTGACAAGTTGGTGTGGGGTTTAACAGCAGGAGCAGGAGCAGACTGTGGAAGAAAAGAGGGTGGAGCTGCTGTGGGACTGGCAGGAGTGAAGGCTGCAGACACGCCAGCATGCTAACACACCAACATACAGCCAGACATCCTGCAACCTACAGCGAACACACAGAAACACAGGAAAATGCATCGACATGCCCAGGTAGCTTTCACAACAAGGATAACGGTGATGTTGGTAGTATTGATGACTTCTTGTGATTCTGAGCCCATCACCTCTAAAACGTTTTGATGCGATAAGTGATGTCTGGGATTCAGCTCAAAGATGAGGACGTGATTGATTCCAGATTTCCTCCAGCAATACATGCTCAGTCCCATGAGGAACAAGGACTCGATCAGCAGAAAGCTCCCTCTGTAGAACTGAAGGAATGGCTTCAGATGCTCTAGATGCGATTCATTCTTCACTTGTACACACAGATAAGCAGGAGCCAGCCATTGAAGAGTGAAAATGAAAATGAAAGAGATATCAGCCCTTCAAGTGTGGTCTCAATTATATATATCAGTGTGAAGTTATCTGGGGTCAAAGCGGAATTGAACCTGATCCTACTAACCTTTAAAAGCAATTAAAGATATCAGAGCTATCACAACGCCACAGGTGACACCGATTCGAAAGGTTATCCACTGTCCAGATGTCTTTGCAGGAATAGAAACACACAACCTTTATAATTTTATGGGATTCTTCCATCTATTTGATCTGATGAGCAGGTATGCTCACAAAAGCTCCCAAAAACACAGGTATCACCTTTGTTTTAAATTAGTGCAGTGTTTCTCAACCTATGTGAGTTAAAATCCTTCAGAGATGTGGGTTGTGGTTCACAATCTTAGCTTTATATACCAATGCCAGCATAACATTGCAAATACTGGATTCAATTCCACTTCTCTCTGAATACCCATCTCACTTCCCTCATGCCTGATCCAGCCCCTCCTATTTTTCTTTACTTTAGAGTTGTTGCTATTGACAAAATACACTGGTTTCAGATTAATGTTCTTTTCTGATTTAAAGTAATGTGCAATTTCAATTAAGGATCTGAGCAACTTTGACAATGACCAAATCATGATTGTTCCATTGGTGCTATTATGGATAGCCTTCCTGGGGCAGAGTTGGCACCCAGGATACAAGTCAGTGGAGGCAGTGTGATGCTCTGGGCAATGTTCTGCTGGGAAACCCCGGATCCTGGCATTCATGTGGCTGTTACTTTGACACTCATCATGTACTTAAACATTGCTGCAGACCAAGTACATGACAAAATTCCAAAATTGCAGTGGAGACTTTCAGCAAGATAATGCACCCTGCCACACTGCAAATATGCTCAGAAATGGTTATAGGAACCTGAATAAACGATCACTCAAATTCCCTAAATCTCAATCCAATTGAGCAGCTGTGGGCCGTGCTGGACCAACTAAGCCAAACCATGGAGGCCCCACCCTCCAACTTACAGGATATAAAGGATCTACAGCTAACATATCACTCCCAGATATCACATATTCAGAGATCTTGCGGAATCCATGCATCAACAGGTCAGAGCTGTTGTCGCCGCAGAGGGAGGCCTTCACAATTTTAGTTTTAATATTATGGCTGTATTAGTGTATTAAGAGTCATCTTTGGTCTGAATCACAAACTGTAGTACATTTCTGCCTCTAGTTCTTTACAAATGCTGCCATGAAGACCCTTAAATACATTTAGCAAGCATTCAGACTGACATATAATGGGAGCTAAATGTAGTTGGGACTCTTAGGTTGAGAAGCACTGGAACAGAGTCATACTATCAGGTCAAAAGATGTTCGCCTTCGTACCTGTTCCATTCCCCTAGTTGGGACTTCAAGTCTTCTCATAGCTTTGTGTTTATTGCCACCCTCAAGCTGAAGCATGAAGGTCTATGAAGTCAAATGAATAGAAACAATGGGATATTACATTGTTAATAAAACAACAATTTAGGGAAAAGCCACTGAATAGTATTCTCACCTCCAGTCTAAACATCATTTGTCCACAGCGGATACTTTCTGTGTATAAGAAAGAAGTGTCCAGTTTCTCAGTCCTCCACTGGAGGCCGTGCTCACATGCAAATTTTGCATCATACTTTTTGGTGATCTTATAGAACCCCTTGTAGTTCAAATCCTGCAGTCACACAAGTAATGGTTATTGTTAATAGCTGTTGTTAAACATCAGTAATTCAATTCTGACCAGACTCCAGTGAGATGTCCACCTGGTAGCTCTGGAGAAAAACCAGACTCAGATAGAGTTCTCCTACAGCCATTTTGAGTTTATGCAGTTCCGTTTTCTTCCAGCATAAATGTCTGTAGGCCTCTGAGTGAACTGTGACACATCCATCTCCTCCCAGTTCTTGCCCAGAAGCATCTAGAGCAAGGATCCCAAACTTGACCAGCCATCCTTGTGCTTCTGTTAACTTTTCTGGGGGAAAAAAACACATATACAGTATAAATAGGCTAAAACATCATCTATAAAAAACGATATGAGCATGTGCTATATCAGTGTTTTTAAACCCTGGAGACACACTGTCCTGCACATTCGAGTATTTTCACTGCTCCCAACACACCTGATCCAATTAATCAGCTCTAAACAACCCCTTCCTGAGGTGTAGTGGGTGTGTTAGAGTAGGCTGAGAACTAAAAGGATCAGGGCAGTTTGTGTCCAGCACCAGGGTTGGCAAACAATGTGCTACGAAATTGCTTTTAACTGCATTAAACAGTTAAAAGCAATGCATAGCATTGAATCCATGGCTCTTTGTCAAAGTAACAAAAAAACACACAAAACCTTAACTTTCTTTGGCTTTAAAAGGCCATGTCGGAAATGTAACAAATGCTGTCCACTCAGGTACCTGTTTAAAAGGAAGTCATCTCTAAAACTCAATTCGGATACAGGTACCCACATCCCAACTGTACTTTCTGAGGCCCTGCTTAATATGACATCAATGCATTGAGACAGGTGCATCCAGTTCTGAACGCAGACACAGTAATTGTGAAAAAACTCCTCTCAGCCAATCAGATTGTGCCCTCGAAACTGTTACATAACAATTACAGACAAGACACCTGAGCTGTAGTTCCCCTTTTGGTGATACTTCTGTCTAAAATGCCCACAGAAAGAATGCTCAAACTTTCCACACTTTCCAAATATTACCATCATTAAATCTTTTTTCTTGTTCTGAAAACAAGTTTGAGTAATTTATAGCCACCATACATAAATCATAGTCTCATGGCAGATTCAGGGGTGTGGTTATATCACCGCTGGCCATCCCCCCAATTAAACTGAAGCACTGCAGCTCTATGGGATCTGTTGGAGTCTGGAATAAACTTCAATAGCTCTAAAACTACCCCGAAAATGGTCCTAAATGTAGAGGGCTGGAAAATATCTCAAATGTATTTGAGAGTATGACTCACCCTCTTTAAGAATAGCCGAGCAGCCTACCTGAATAGAAGTTGTTCACCTTCATTAGCTCTTTGTCGCATCTCTTGAAGAACTCCTTCCACACTGGCCTTACCTGCATTCGAGTGCAGTCTGCACGTAATTCCGCGGCATTAATGTAAGAGAAATAATAATCCTGTAAATAATTAACATTAGCCACAGCGTATTAGCAATTCCACTCTCTTCCCTAATAGGGATTATATTTGTAAGCTCATTAATCATTCATTTGTCCTGTATTACCTTTGGTATTGTGAGAATATGCCATGCAGTAATAAGTTCTGGGAGGCATACGGTTACACTGAGAATAATTTATGAGGTTATTGCATTGTCTTATTAAAGAACCACAAATTGCACTTTGACAGCTTTGGCAACTTATAAAGAGAGAACACAGTGCAGCCTGTACAGCCTCTAACTCCAAACAATGTGCCCCGAGCTTAAAGAATGCTCAGCATTACACATTAGTACACTGCATATTATCGTATGCATGCAAATATTGATTAGGCTTTGTTGTGTTGTAAGCATTTGCTGCATAGTAAGTACAGCAAGTGCCTATTTAAGTGCACTATATTACATGTAGCACAGCTCTACTGTTATGTCAAATGCATCCATTAATATTACTTACCTCGGTACCAGAAGTTCCATGTATCTTCCTTACTAAGTATGGAATTGAGAGCCTGAAAAATAGCAGTTATTTATCTTGTTTACAGGGAAAAATACATGCAAAAGCAAGGAAAAGGGCCTTTTTGAGTCCAGACCTGCTTTCAAATATATATCAAAAGATGCAACCAAATGACAGCTTACCTCATAGGAAACATATTGCTTCTTCCACTCTGGAATCATCTGTGCAGTCAAATATTCTGAAAAGCTTCCATGAGTTACTGACATTCTGGCAAACAGTCGCTGAGTTTCAGAAGTGTGTTTCAGAATAACAGAAGGTAGAGAGTAGAGAGAGAGAGAGAGAGAGAGAGAGAGAGAGAGAGAGAGAGAGAGAGGGAGAGAGAGAGAGTAGAGAGATAGCGAGAGAAGGAAAGAGAGAGAGAAAGAGAGAGAAGAAGGTGTACACAAAGGCTGTTACAGTTCAAGAGCACAAAGAATTACTACTCTCATCTATAATTCAGCGAGTCATCTCAGCATTTAGACAACTTTGGTCAACTAACTGTTGCACACTCTATTACTGCACTCTTAAAATAAAGGTTCCTGCTTTAACTTAAACTTCTAGGAAAAACATCCATCAGTATAGAGAACATATTTGTGTGTGTGTGCGTGTGTGTGTGTGTGTGAGAGAGAGAGAGAGAGAGATAGGGGGGGTCCTTAAATTGCAAAAAGGTTCTTCATACTCATGGGTCTCACTACAAAAGTGGCATAAGGCATAGGTTTCCGACCCTGTTTCTGGAGCCCTAGCACTTTATAGTGTTTCTGCTTTTGAGTCCAGTAAAAAAGGATTTACCGATTCATTTGACCAGGTGTGTTGGGAGCAGAAAAAAACACTCAAACATACAGAGCAGGAGAGGTCCAACAACGGGACTGAGGACTGCTGGTTAAAAGAGCCATCGTTTGAAAATTAAAATTGGTTCTACTATGTCAACGTTCCAAAGGTGGCTTTTGGCACCTTTAATTTTAAAAGTGCAGCTTTTTATCCTCTTTATAATGTTTCTTTTCTCTCTTTTGTGATAAAACCGAGTAGGTGAATTTTGTATTGTAGCAGTAAGTGGCAAGCTCATTATGAACTCAGCCTCTTTAAACTAAATGTATTGTTCTCATAATTACTCATAGCAAGCCAAACGATGTAATGAATGCGACTTCAATGACAGATCAAAACCTCATTTTCTTCTTCTTCTTTCTACATCATTTGAAAACTGCACAGCTGCACTTTTCACGAAGAGGGATCAATATAAACACCAAAAAGTCTGAACAGTAGGTTTTGTATTGACAGGCTTCTCTCGATCTCTTCCAAAGCATTACACAGGTCTTAAATGCAAGTGTTAGGGTTAACTGTTGTTTATAAAGTATTATGTTTTTAGGCCATATAGACACCTTTTCAAATCCTCACAAGAAGAAATTGTTTAAATTAACATAACATTAATTAAATTCATATTAATTGACATGGAGTGATTTCAATATGCTTCAAAATGACTGATCTTATTGCCCTGCATGTCAGGGAACAATAGAAAGATAGAGATAGCCACTGCTTTCTAACACCACAGATTCAAACGGATTGAAAAGAATTCTTGAGAGTTAAAAATTGGGGCAGCTGTGAGTATTTTGGAATCAGGTCACTCTGTCCCCGTTGAGATGATGCTCTTACCCTGCGACCATCACCACAAGTGCAGATTCACATGCGTAGGAATAATCGCGATCTTCCACAGGATGCATGCAGTGAGGTTTACAGTCAAACGCATTCAAAAGTTGAGGGCCATTCAGCCAGTTTCCCAGACAGGAATTACTCCTAGACCTGGAGAGTCTCCATTAAGAAGGCTGTGAAAACGTCCTGAAAACTGACCCTTACCAGTAGTAAAGTGCACTCCGACAAATAAAGTTGCCAAAAAGGGCTCTTTAGTGGAATCCCATGAAAGCAAACTATATTTTGGGCTCCCTATATACATTTTTAATGAATAGTCCTTTAAAAAAAAAAAGAACCTCTAGAACCATATATCCAAGCCAAGAACAATTTAGCAGCCTTTGTTTTTAATACATACCATTTAATTGTCCTTAGCTTTGGAATAACAAATATATTTCAACATTGTTAGACTCCAATATGGACAAATAAACAGAGAAATATAAAGGAACAAATAAGGGAACACATGAAAAACAAAAAAATAAAATTCTTGTTTATTGTACCTGAAATGTGTCTTGTTGCAAATCTGCAATGAACCCCAAAATAAGAAGAAATTCGATTGTACTTTGCAAGGTGTGAACAGATGACCGTATACATATAAATAAAAAGACAAAAGGCACATTCTCAGCTTTAAAACTTAAACCACAGTTACAAATACTAACATATCACACATATTTTTTTTAACCACTCCAGTGTAAACTGAGCACAAGTTTACATATGACTACTAAGATTGCAACGGTGCATGCTCAGAACTACATGCATTGAAAAAAAAACTTCATTATTCAACGTAAGTCAAAATACTAGTGCACAGTGAGGTATATCTAAGGCCACAATATGTGTTTTGCTGCACGTCATTGTTAAAGAATAAATAAACCAAAATACTGCTCAATTTATAACCTTTAACACTTTAAATCCAAATGTTTAGGGCTGAAACGTTTCTATGCCACTTTGAACAGGCCACAGTGTCCAGACAAACTCTTCCACTATTTGAGGATAAATTAACATTGAAAAATGATGTACTTTCAAAGATTATCAAGATCGTTTTGGTTTAAAAAACTAATATTTATATGCGGATACTGTCAAACTTTTCTCAAAACTGTGACACGTTTAACAAGTGCTACAGAAACCTTTTTAAAACCTAAACATTTTTAAACAGAGTGCAAAAAGGTTGCTCTTTTTTCCATTTGAACACTATTTCATTAAGTCCACAGTCGTCTTTGTTCATTTCTATTGGGATCAGTACTTGGGTGGGATAACCACAACAGGCTCCCCTTTTCTAGGCCTCCAAATTAGCACCTGAGCATCGTTGGCATTGGGCTTCACCAAGGCACCGGGTGGGATGGGCTCATTCTTGGCCAGGATCTCTGGCTGTTCTTGAGTGACAGGCTCCTTCAGATGTGCCCTCTGACCAAGAGGTTTCTCTGGGTCTACTTCAATGGCAAGTCGCATCCTCCAGCGGATGGTCCTGAGCAGAACCATCTCGTCCGTGCCTTCGTTTGTGGCTACCAGCCAGGTGGTGAAGCGCTGATCCCTCTGGATGGAGCGGAGGAGTGGGGGGCTGCTGGTAGTTCCTGTGGGGACGCTCCATGTCACACTAGGGCTGAAGTTGTCATTCATGCTGACGGTCAGGGTGACGCTTTTCTTAGTAGGCCCCACAATGGTGTACATCTCAGTGGTGCAGCCATACCATGGGTAGTTCACGCCGTCTGAGTCACTGATGGCCTGGACATGGCCGTCTCTCAGGTCAGGGAGCTCCCAGCTTGATCTACAGAAGCAAAGGTCTTTTAGATAAGTGGAACCTCAAAAAAGGAAACCATTAAAAACCATCATCTTCAAGTTGCCCTTGTCCTCCATTTTCATTTCTGTTTCCCCTTTTCCTGTGAAATGGCCAGTCTCTCTAATGGTCAGACTTTATTAATCAAATCTAAACGCATAAATACAAACTCTCAAGTTCTTGGACAAAGGTCATCTATTGTGAAAGGCAATCTGATAACCAAGGAAAAGATGAATGAACGCGTTTGTCCGAAACAAAAACAGGGATATTTCCTTCAGCATTGATACCAGAAAAGACATACTTTTTGTCCTACTTGGGGTGTGCTCCACTTCACTGCCATTAAGGAAACAATCCCAGGAAATTGGAGCATAAACATCACTAACATCCTGAGCAGCCAGTCTTGTGAAAGACCCTACAGAAGCTATATGCCATAAGAAACCCTGACGGAGAGAGAATTGTCTAAAAGATGTCACTTCTTTTACAGAATACTTTTAAAACAAACACTTCCAACAACTACTTTGGTCCATTATTGTTTACTATTAATGTCTAATGAGGGATAAGTTGTGATGAATTTCTTTTGTTTGCATTTTTCCTTAGATCCTTATTTTTATCTTTGTCCTTATTTATGTATTCACATGCATGAGAGTAAGCTGCGTATATTGTTATTCTATGTATATATCAGAATATTATATACAGTATTATATGTTCTACTCTCTTTAACAAGAACCAGACATTAAGTACTGTTTTATGTTTTAATATTCAGTATGCCTCTCCTTTGGCTTTATTATATCTTAGGTTCATGAGTTGGGTTTTTTTTGCAGAAAACTGCAGGGATATTTCTCCATGTTTCCCATTTGCAAATTTACACCTATCACTTCATAAAACCCTCCCACCACATCTCAGGCGCCTCATTTTGATGTTCTGTTGCACATTTCACTTCCTTTTTTCACTAACAGCTTCTCAAACAGCTTCTTTACACATCCCTTCAGTCCTGTTGAGTCATCCTCTCACTGTGGAAATAGGGACAGAAACATCTGTGCATATATTTATTTATTTTTTAGGTCTGAAGCAACTTCATTTTCTCTCAAAGAGGAAGTTTTAAGTTATATATCAGATGTGGATAGTTTTGGTGGTCTGCCAAGTCGTGCATATTTGTTCAGAGACTCATTCACACTCCATCTTTTCAACTCCAATTTTTTCACAAGTTTTTCACTAGTTCTTCTTTGACGTTGATTATCTAATTTCTGTTTTAGCCATTTTAGATGCAAGTGTGACAGAAACGTGAGAGGCAGCTGAGGTGTGTTTGGGTAGCTGCTTGAGTCTCTTTTGGAATGTCAGTAAGAACTTTGGTACCAGCTGTAAGAGTTGACAGATTAAATACTGACATAAAATTACTCAAAAGCTACTTAATAACCATTTTGGGCTGTAATAAACAAAAGGGTTGGTTATAATTGTGTTTGCTACCATGTCTTTTGGTCAAAACAAAGACAAATTCTTGTATATATCTGTTTATTCTAAAGACATTATGAAGATGATATAATCTAAACTGAACTGACACCAGAACATTAAACATGTAGTATTACTAAAGCATTATATTATTATTAAACCAGTATCACTTTCCATACTCACGTTCCTTCCTCGCCATAGCAATTGAAGAAATCCATCTGGTTGCAAGCCTGGATCCAGCCCACGGTCCAGATCTCCTTGCGGACCACTGGTGGCACCTGCACCTGTGCTGTGGCCCTAAAGTAGGGTGTGCGGTACCGCAGTACCACACTGGAAGACTCATCGATGACAGTTGGCTTTGAGTCAATGGAGGTGTTCAGTCCGAGGACTGTGATAGTTTCAGAAAGATTCTGCTTAGGCCGCACACTCTGTATGCACCCCATGGTGGCAAAGGTCAAAAGTATTAGCACCCATCTGTCTTAAAATCAGGCAGCATTTATACTATTACAAATATATTCGCTGGTTAATACTCTCTGCCATGCGATTAACCAACTGTGGCAGGTGTTTATACAACATGTGCACAAGAATATATCAGCAGCTATCAAGGTGTGCAACAATTCACTTGTGTTTTGACTCTGAAACTGTCAAGAAAGTCAATTGCAAGGACTGCAGTTTTAGCTATTCCATGGTTAATGTACCTATGCATGACTGCAATATTATTTTATTTGCGGTAAAATATCCTCATTTTAGTGTACGGCTAAAGCCATAAAAAAGAAAAGAACAGAATCAAGATTAGAACAGTCAGGGTCAGCTCATGTGTGCAGCTATTAAAAAAGAAATGACGTGCATGACGACCAAGTAACACCTGTTACTCAGGTTCCTGTAACAAGGCATAACGACCAATTACACTAATACCTGCAGCCCAAGCATTATGCCAAGACACGGCATTCCGCTGGTGTCCAATTTAAAGTCCCGCAAGACGAGAATAATCCCGCAAGACGCGCCTCCGTTCACTTTTTATTCCCAGCTCGACCTCTCCACTTTATCTTCTCCCATCTGAGAAAGTGACCGTTTCTGGGATGACACTGACCACTTTTTCTCTTCATGTCTCCCCATGTCTGGGAGATTTCAAAATCCGAGACCAGCCGTGCTACTTTGTCTCGCCCTAGTCCTATTATAGGCGTGTAATGCAATACTTCAGCTGCTTGGTTTTATTTTTTTCTCTCCAAGCGGCTTAGAATTAGACTTCCCCTCCCGAGGCCGTGGCGCGTCATGGGTATTGTAGTTTTGAGGCCAAAACTACAGCAAAACGTGCACTGGAGCGAAATTAACACAACCTTAGAGGCCATATCGTGTTTTCAACAAGTATTTAGGGGGCATATACAACGTTATATACATATACAGTCATACAGAACCGCAAACTTTCTGATCAACGTTTCCCAAAGTGGATCACTTGGCAGGTGTAGTCTAATTGTGGACCTCTTTGAGTGAAACTTTCCCATTGGCTCCTGGCGTCATCTATTTGCATGCTGTTTAATTCACTGTCGTCGTGCTCTCTTCTGTGTTGCCCTGATTTTGGGAGCTTGTTAGTTAGAATAATATTATAAGTTTGCATTTCGGCGCGCAAAATGGTTGATTCGAAAATTCTAAGGTTAACAATAGGTCGTGTCTTTAAAATACTAATATTGTTTCAAAACAAAGTTCCGTTTACTTGCTCAACATCTCTCTTGAGAAAGTGTACTCTCACAGAGCAGGTTTCTTTCTGGCTAGGAAGATGCCGTTAGCTTTGTAGGTCAGCAGCTAAGGGAATACAGGAGGGATTCAGATGTATTTGACTGACAATTGTGAAGGACCTTCTTTCTGTTCAAGTTAGAAAAACGTCCTAATACTGTAAAGCTTTTATATCGCTTTAAGGGTCTTTCCTTTATATCAGTTAAGGGTCTTTCCAAGAAACTTCTCTTAAAATGTCTAATTTCCCCCCCTTTTTTTTTTAGTTTTATCAGAAACATAATTTATTTTTTACACGACCATTCCCAAACTGCACACTGTGAACAATGTGAAATTCTTCTTTCTGCATTTAACCCATTCGCTACGTGAAGCAGGGGGCTGCCACCAATGGGGGGCGCCCAGGGAGCAGTGTGTGGGGACGGTCCCTTGCTCAACGGTGCCTCAGGGGTGCCACAAGCAGTGCCTTTAAGACTGATATATGCAAATGATCACTGTTGTGATTGGCTACCCTTTATTGTGCCCAAATTAAAAAGCTGTTCAGGTTAAGCTAAATAAGCGGAGGCGTTTGTGAATGTTTATATAGTGTGTTCACGTATGACAAATGTTTTAAAATTTATTAAAATCATGCAGCCCTAAACAGAATACTGAACTACTACCTTAAATCTCCCTTTAAGAAACAACAAAATAAATAAACAAACACACACACACACACACACACACACATGCTGCACGTGTTGCACAATAAATATTGCACATAACAAATACAGTCTATCTATAGCAATACTGTGTTTACGGTGGAACATTCTCTGGGAATACTATCCTTCAAACTTTTTAATGAGTATCACTTTTTTAGTTTCCCCCCTATTTGTTATATTATACCTTTGGGACATAAATGTGTAAAATGTATTTCTTTAGACATACAGAACATCAGCCACATGTTTGACTAAAATGCAGGGCCAGTATTTTAAAGAATATACAATAGCAATAATGACCTTACTACTTAATTTCTACTGTTTAATGATATGTAACACTTTTATTGCACAAATAACACTATTATGCAATACCAAGAGGATGGCAGGAATTTTTAGAATGATAGTGTCAATAAAAATAATCAGCCTGTGAATGCTGTTACATGTTTAGCTGTTGTTACCCATAATTGGTTTGGTAAGAGCAAGCTATCTCCAGCGGGTAAAGCATCCATTTCTGTATTAGAGGACTGGGGTTGAGGCTTCACATAAAACCAATAAAACCCATAAAACCAATGTCTGTGTGTCTCCACACAATCACATGCGGCATATTGTTATGAAAATGAATCTTCTAGTTCTTTTATAGACAAAATAGGCACCACTTCTTGTCGGAGCTCATGCCAAATATCAGAAATGCCCCAATGTCAAAACGTCAGTTAATATTTAACGCTTTGTGATTGGTTTAGCTCTATGTCATTGGATGATCAGGGGGAATTATTTAAAAATGGTCACAAGACCTCTGAGACACATTGCAAATACAGAGCAAAACTAACAGCATACTCATAAAATGGACTTCAGCACACTATAGCTCGGATCAGTTATATAAAAAAAGACACGTGTGACTGTTTGTTGTTGTTAAATTACAAATAATCAGCCCATGAAAGCCGTTACTCTTTCAGGCGTTCTTACCCATAAATGGCCTGGTTAGAGGCAGTGTGCTTCCACCCCCATAGTGTAGCGGGTAGAGTGGCTGTTTCTGAAGCAGAACATTGCGAGTTCTAGTTCTTTTTCCCCCCTCTTTTTCAATGGGAAAGAGACAGTTGGTCTGTGTTTGCTCAGTATTGTTTATGTTACTTAAACAGCGCATGTGAAACTGAGCTGTCTTTTCTTCATCTGTGTGTAGTTACTCGAACCTTGTTGAGTTAAACTCTTTCTCATTGGCTACTTAATCCTATATTTGCGTATTGTTTAATTCACTATCTTCGTGTTTTCTGTTGTCCTGGCTTTTAGCAAACAAAATTTAAAACAAAAGCAAAAGAGTTTTAGCAAACAAAATTAACAATAAGTGATGTCTCTTTGAGTTGCATTAATTAGGTTCACAGTCTTAGCCAAAGGTGCAGAGAAGTATGCGATAGTACTCTGATATTTATTTGAATTCGCTGAAGACATGTTACTCAGTAAAGTCTCTTAACTGTTTAATACAGCTGCACTCTGCAAGGATCTGTGTGAAGTCACATTTTAAAACTGAGCCAGCCTTTCATTTCTGGGCCCTCCCTGCCTGCAGTGCATTGAGCTTTAGTGTGAATGACTAAACACAGACAGAAAATATAAATCGTGTTGCATGTTGGCATTTCGAAGCACTTTGTTACCAGTGTATCCTGGAGATCTCCTTTTATTTCCAGGCAATAAGTGCGTGTTCATTCCAGCCTATTAAAAATCCGCTGCCTGCACAGTATTTAAGAGCCATGTGGACGCTTTTCATAATGCCACACAGTTGCGTCTATTTATAGCCTGGAACTGGAATAGAACTCGCAAGAGTTACAACAGGGCAAGACGAGACCTGGGAATGGACACGTTGGAGCGCTTCTCTCCACCGCGCGCCACGGAAAGAAGCAAGGGACGCTGAACTCGGATCAGTGGGGCACGAAGCGCTTTTAGAGAACCAACATGCCGACCAGTCAGAGTCGAGCCCGGGCGAGGAACGTGCTGAACAGGCCAGAGTTCATGTCGCTGCACCACCAGCCGTTGCGGAGCGCGGGAGCTGAGGCTCGCTCTGGTGCGCGCAGGCCGTCCCAGAAGGGCCAGCAGCACTCGGGCCAGAGCGCCGAGGTGGCGCAGCAGGACGCGTCGGAGAACGACAGGGAGCGCAAGGAGTTCCCGGAGGAGGACTGCATGCAGCTCAACCCGTCCTTCAAGGGCATCGCCATGAACTCCCTGCTGGCCATAGACATCAGCGTGTCCAAGAGGATGAGCGTGTGCGCGCGCACCACGTCTTCGTGGGGCAGCATGCGCTCCTTGGTCAACCTGCTCGCGCTCACCGGACACGGCATCCCGTGGATTTTCGGCACCCTCTGGTGCATCACTAGGAGCAACACGCTGGCAGGACAGGAGGTGCTCGTCAACTTGCTGCTGGGTGAGATTTCTGCACCACTGCACATCATACAGCAGCACTTTGGCATTCACTCTAACAGTCTTCATTTGCATAAAAAGTTTCAGGATAGCATTTGCTTATTCGAAATATCTC
>JBBPDB010000040.1:4439912-4464924 GCA_037974465.1 Brachypetersius altus
GTCGACGATCATCTTCCTTTAATCGTGGCAGCCAAAATCGTGATCGTGATTAAAATTCGATTAATTGTGCAGCTCTATTTACTAGTATTAATATTTCTTTTTATTTTATACTTTATTATTAGCCTACAAGTGCACAGAAGGAATGGCATTAGCTTGTTACCTTGGCTGCTTGTTAGCAATCCCCACCACCACCCAGCCAAGTCAAGCTGGGCACTGGTGAAATCCTTGGGGGGAAAAAATGCTTTGTGGTCTGACAGAGTGATTACAACTTCACCAAGAAGACCAGGAGGGTAGAGTTCATTTATAAGGTGAGAAAGATGTTAGATATGTTTTCTTGGGATTTAGAAATATTGTTAATTATGTACTGCTGAAATAAACATTGTGTTTGTAAGATATGCACAATAAAAAATAAAAAAATTGAACACTAACTATGAGGAAACTGGGGGAAGAGTAGGAGAGAGAAGATGCACCAAAACTTGAGGCAGCAAAAGCCGAACATGTAGGTGAAGTACTTAGGGCAAGAAAATCAAGCTGCCCAGGGTGCGCAGCGAGGTACTTTCGTGTGCCGCGACGGGTACGAAGAGTAGTTTGTTTCACCAAAAATATTGACCAGGAGCCGCCACTGGATTCAACCCACAGCCTTATGATCGCAGGCAAAGTCATGTATATATTTCACCTTGTTCACACTTGTGTGGTGTGCTGTGGTTTGACTATAAGGGGCCACTTATGTTTATATAATATCGTGTGTTCTTTACAGGGGCTGCAGGGCAGAATAAGCAGCATGTTGTAACCAAGAACACAGCCAAACTAGACAGGGAGACAGAGGAGCTACACCACGAGAGAGTCACTCTGGAAGTGGGCAAAGTCATTCAGAAGGGTCGGCAGGACAAGGGCTTAACTCAGAAGGACCTGGCCACTGTGAGTATTCATATCACGGTAGATCAAATGTACATAAGGGCGAGGTCCACGATAAATGATCTCTATTTTTGTGTGTCCTGAATTAGTCACTGGACAAGCAATGGGATCATGTGTTGGGCGATATTGATAAAATGTCACTATTTTCTAGGTGTATCATATGATATTTAAATCTGCTGTAATAAAGTTTACAACATGAGTACTGCTGCTCTGCTGTAAAACTATAACAATGTTCTAGCCTGTTCTGTAGGGAACCTTACACGGCATTCTAAATGTTAATTCACATCTCCACAGAAGAAATAGTACTATTTTTAGTGGTTTTAAACAGTTCTTTCAACACCGCTTTAAGCCAGTGACATGCATTGCATCAGGTCAGGTCAAGTGCAGAAAGTGGAGTAAAAAAAAAAAAAAAAGTCAGCAACATAAAAACAGCTATGTAATGCACTGTGTAGTGCTTATAATTCTGCAGTAGAACAGAAACGGGTGTAAAGGAGAGTGTAGTTATACGTTTCTTGGTGTTTGTGAATAACTGTAGAAATAAGATTCTTTAAATTGTTTAGTTCACTTAATTAGTACACCAGTTTAATGCTTGGTGGACATATAAATGTGTTTCCTTCAGAAAATTAACGAGAAGCCACAGGTAATCGCAGATTATGAGTGTGGGAAGGCCATCCCCAACAACCAAGTAATGGGAAAGATTGAGCGAGCTCTCGGTGAGATTTTATTTCTTTTTTTTTTTGTTTTAGATTTATTGTTTGTAGCTACTCAATATTGCAGAAGCAGCTTCCAGTTGTTGTGAATCATAAGTCCAGTGATCTGATTGTCTAATGTTTTCTGGCGAATTGCAGGACTTAAACTGCGTGGAAAGGACATTGGGCTGCCCCTCGATCCAGTGCCGCCCAAGAAGAAATGAACAAAAAATCCTCGAAATCCACCACTTAGCCTACTGAATCCCCTCACAATTCAGGCCTTTTAGTCAGTCTTCACATGCTGCTGTCTATTTCATTCCCTTTCTCCTAACAGTAATACAATTGCTTTTTTTCAGTGGTGGACCAAATGTCATGTAATTGACAATATACGAATGAAAGCATAAAGTCTTCTGAATAGTTTTCTGGAGTTCTGCATCACTTGAGAACACTGCTTTTTTTAGTTTTTGAAGACTGGACTGAACTGTCATGTGTTCTTTACATTTTCATTATGTATAATAAAATAAAAAAGGATTTTTGCATTTGACCCGATTGCAGTTTCACAACTAAACATCTTGCTGGTTTTAAGAACATGCTGCATTAACTACAAACAAACAGCACCATTTGTGGTATAGAAAGGTCAAAACAGTTGTGTTTGAGAAATGAGTGCAGGTATTCTCAGAAAATAATTTTTCACATAATAGTAATGTATAACAGTTTTGTTTCAATTAATTTTTCCAATACATATCAACGTAATTAATTAGGCACTGACTATTGAAATCTGTTTGAGTTATCTCTGACAGAAATAGACTTAGCAAAAATGTTACTAATGTCAGTAAAAGTGTGAATTACATTCTGGCATAAGGTTTGGTCTCCCACAACTGAAAACTTAATTCAAATTAACTGGTTATGTGGTGATGCAGAGTCAAATTCTAGACAGTCCTTTAACTTAAACAGCACTAGTTTATCTGTTTTGTCCCACTGACTGTCAATTAGTAGATTGTTAAAAAACCGAACAGAGACAACTGAATGTAAATGGCATTTTCTGTGTAATACAAGTACTCTGCTGGTAAACATCCTGAAAACTTGTTAGCAATGAATACTGAATATTTTTTAGAAAATCGTGAATAGCTTGCAATGTGGGACACACCTGTTTTTCAGGGCTTGGTCTAGGCCCCTTACTTCCAGTGAGGGTCAATCTTAATGTTTCAGCATACCAAGATAATTTAGACACCATGCTTCCAACTTTTCAGTTCCAGTATGATTGTCCCAGTGCGTAAAGCAAGGTCCATAAAACCATGGTTAGATGAGTTGGTGTGGAATAACTCAACCCCATGCAACACCTTTAGGAAGAACTGGAACAGATTTTGCGAAACAGGCCTTCTTGTCCAACATCAGTGTCTGACCCCATAAATGCTCTACAGAATGAATGGGAACAAATTATCCACAGAAAATCTTGTGGAAAGCCTTCCAAGAATAGTGGAAGCCGTTGTCGCTGCAAAGGAGCAACCAACTCCATGTTAAAGTCTTGGTTTGAATTCAATATCAATAAATTCCCTGCTGGTGTAATGGTCAGGCGTCCCAATACTATTGTTCATACAGTTTAGTAAGGAATGTTTGAACACGGAACGACGATCCAGTTCCACATTTCACACGGACGTATTCTGAGCCGGACCCTGTTGCCACAGGCAGCGCGTTGTTTTTAGCTGTGTAGCTCTTGGTGTGGAAGCTGCAGTTCTGAAATACAGAAGCATTTTCAGAAGGTTACCTCTTCAGGAGCCGCCCCTCGGAAACATTTTCTTTATATACAACTGTGGAATTGCTTGAATAACGTTACATACCTGGAGAAACTGAGTAGCAACAGCTCGCGAATGTGGACGGAATATATTCTTAACATTTCTCTCCGTGTGTTTGGACGACTAATTTGGATGCTATTTCTTAGGAGAAGAGGACAAAATCGTCTTCGTTAGAGGATCTATATTGTAACGAGGTGTTACACTCCTTTTTCTGTTCTTGTGATGGACTGGAGTTGTTCAAGAAAACAAAACTCTCTTAAAGACAGTGAACCAGGCCAAGCTGGATTAGAGTCTCATTTAAAGCGATGATGGCTATTAATCCATTGTATACGAGAAAACAGCAGTCTGCTATATAGTGCCCAAGCCTGCACGTTTCTGGGGATCAACACATTGTGCTTGTGATGAGAATGGCATGATCGAGCCAGAGAAGACTTTGTGACCTGGTTTGTGAAGCACTATAAGATGGTCCGTGCCTCTCTACCCTGGGACACGACGATGAAGAGATGTCACTTAATCCACTGGGTATGAAAAAATAACATTGTGCTGCCAAAAAGTTTCAGTGCTGTCTGGGCAGTCTACAATATAAAGCCCAAGTAAAGAGAATGGACTAATCAAGCCAGAGAGGACTTTCTGACATGGTTTGTGAAGAGCAGTCACAAAATGACTGTCCATGCCTCTGGGACATAAGAGATCTCTTTTAATTCACTGGATACAAGAAAATAACATTGTATTGGGCTCAGAAAAAGCCCCAAAACAAGACAAGTCTACTATATAAAGCCCAAGACTTAACAGGCATTGTGAAGAAATAGCACAAAAAGACAGTTCATGCCTCTCCATTTTGGGACATGATGACAAATAGATGTCCTTTAATCCACTGTAAACAACAAAATAACATTATTGGGTTCAGAAAACAAATCTACAATATAAAGCCACAGTCTGCACATGTATCTGATGATCAACACACTGTGCACAGAGAGAACGGCATGATTGAGCCAGAGAGGACGTTCTGACATGGTTTGTGAAGAATTGGCACAAAAAGTTGGTCCATCCCTCTACACCGTGGGACACAATGACGGAGAGATGTCCTTTAGCCGAGAAGGCATTGTCGGAGGGCTATGCCAGGCTCAGGTACAGAGACACCTCACTGCTGATCTGGCAGCAGCAGCAGCTGGAGCTTGAGAAGGCACCGCCTGCCAACTACCTGAGCCGGAGTCAGAGCACCTGGTACAGCCGCAACGGCAACCAGGCTGTCGTGGTCCGGGACAGAAACACACTGAGAGATCCAGAAAGCGGGTCCCGAGTTTGTTCTGTTATGTAACAGCATGATGGATCATTTTATTATTATAATTCTCTTCTGGAGATGGTGATCTATGCTTACAGGCTAGAAGACCCTTGAAGTGGGTGGGCCACTCTCACTGCAGTTGTAATTCATATATCCCACAGGAATTATTTTTTGATATTTCACGGCTGAGGTGAAGTTCGATTAAAAAATGTTTATCATCATTTTCTTCTGGAGATGGTGCTTATAGGGTTGCCAGAAAACTCCTGGAGAGGGTGGGCTTCTCTCACCTGTAGTTGTACTTTAGTGTATCCCAAAAGTGTAACAATGTTTCAGATTTAAGTTAAAAGTTCTATTCATATATATATATATATATATATATATATGTATAATCTTGTGGAGATGGTGATCTATGCTTATAGGGTTGCTAGAAGACACTCGGTGAGGGTGGGCCTCTGTCACCTGGATTTGTAATTCACATATCCCAAATGTGAAACTATCTTCAGATTTTTCACTGCTGAGGTGAAAATTTGATTTAAAAAAAAAAGTCAACTTGTACAAGTTTTTAATTCTTCGATTCTGTAAAACTATTACGCAAAGTGTTAAGAAGGAATTCCACCAGCTTAAGAATATGTAGGTGGGAAAGGAAGTGTGAAGGAACAATTCATAGTGGCGGTGATGGGAACCAGGGGTTGTGATGTCTACAACACAAATATTAATTATGTAATAGCAAAAAACCATAGATATAGCAAGAAAAAAGATGGAATTCCCCTTTAAAGCTAAGTTTGACACTTTGAGAAGTTTGGTGCACTTACTGTATTGCTGCAGGATCCAAGGAGAGCTGGCTTCGTAGCCCAAGTAATGAACGTGGAAATTTAGGCTGAAATGAATGGGATATTTAAACAATACTTTCTGGCAGCTTTGCTTCATGACTTGCAGTATTTAAACACGCGTTACTCAACTATACACCCTCAATGTATGAAATAGGTTAAGGCAAATAAAAGTATCTAGTGATTGAACAGACACCATGGTGGATTTTTGTGATTTATTTACGAAAAAAAAAAAAAAAAAAGGGGGCTCAGAGTCCAAATTCCGAATTAGCTTATACATCAGTTATCTGTACGCCTAAGTCTGTCTGAAAACCCAGCTACAAACCTCCATTAACTCGCTGCACTTATATGGAGCTCTACTAAGATTGACGTTTTACTTCAAAGAATGACATTTACATGTTATAAACAGCTCAAAAAGGTTTAAGAAAGATACTGTAAATTAGCATGCAATACACAAAGGTTTTCGCTCTCATAAAAAAGAAGTAAAATATTTAGACCCAAGACGTGTTAACGAATAAGTAATGAATATACATTTATATCTGTAATTATATAGCCTATATATTTATATTTCAGTCTTTTTAACTTTGCTGACATCACGCAAGAAAACCCTTTTTTTCTTTTCGTGGATCGAGGAGTTGTTAAAAAAAAAAAAAGAAAAGAGGAGGGTAAAAGTGTATCTCAAAGACATTATCTGTCTGATGAACTGTTTGTTAGGCCAAGTTGAATTACAGTCCCACACAAAGAGATAATGACTTGACATTTAACAATCCAGTGGAAATATCGGGAGAAAAGCAACACACATTCTACTACCGAGAGGAAAACATACGAAAACTCACTTTACAAGTCTTGACATTTGTGTTTCAATGTTATCCGAGCTACAAAAAAGGAAAACGAAAAGGAAAACGAACCTGACGTACAGGTCAAATCTAGTTATTCCAAGCAGACCCAGCTATTTTAGTGTGCCAACTAAACTTAAGGCAACAAGTACACATCCACTGTATTTGGGACACAAGAGAGGGTTCAAAGCATCGAAGAAAAATAAAAATGTATGTAATGCAATCCACACCAACGCCTGTGCTAATGCCTGGGCGGCATCCCTACTGCAAAAAAGGAAATGACCTCCACTACATTCATGTGTTATACAGTTGACCAGGCGGTAAACCAATTGACAAGAGGGACAAGAAAGTATTCCAGCACGTTCTGTGAAGCATTGAAGTACCACTCAAAGCATTTAATACAGTATTCCAAAAGAGATGAAGTCATTAAAAAACGTTATTCATAAAATAGAGAAAATACATTAGCTGTAATACTTTGGAAATCACTAAACATAAGCTTCCTTTTTTTTGTTTCTCATTAACGCCTAGTACTGCCGTTTGAAGCGTTTACAGGAGAAGACTGACTTTGTGACCAGATGACTAGGAGACCAGAGTATTCTAGTTCATCAGAGCCGGAAGAGAGCAGATTACGCCCCTGTTATAAATAACATTTAGTTACCACTGTCTTTGATTGTCCACTGATTGGACAGGATAGAGAAAAAAAGAGATGGATTCTAGAACAAGGCAGATAAAGGTAACTCTGGGTATATTGTGTATGAACTATATCATTAGTGATAAAAAAAAAAAAAAAAGGTTGAGTACTCGTAGACAAATCAAATATAAAAACAAACAAACCCATTTGAATGTATAATATAGTTTAAAAACAATATGTGACCAAAAAAAATTACATCAAATACTGACAATGAGAGACAAGGAGCAGGAGTTGGGGCAGGGGGGAAAAGAATTACAGCGCTGAAGTAACCGAAACTACTGTGGATCACACATACGCCTCTCAAAGTACAGGTTCCAACACTATACTGACACTTAGGGAGAACTGACGCAGCCCGGGTCATGGCACCACCCGTTAAGTCCGCTTAGTCATGATGCGCCAAATTTAGACAGGATTCATTTAACTTTCTTGATACATCTGTAATAGCAAAGTCCAAAACAGAGGGAGGGGGGGGGCCTCGAGCTGCGTCTCACTAGATGAAAAATAAATAAGTCTTCTTTAAAAACGGTAACGAGTATCATTACCTGTAAAATAAATCTGGAATGAGCTGAAACGTCATGCTGACATGACCACCACACCAGAAAGAGAAAGTTAGTTGCTTGTTCCTTCAGACTTTGAGACTTGATGAAGCTACTCACTGATACAGAGCCAAGCGCTTGCCAGTTTGTCCATTATTATGTGTTTTTTTGTTTTATTATTTTTTTTTGTAAGTTCTTCCATTCGGCTCTAATGAGCAACCACCTGGGGAAACAAACCAAACTCCTATACACAGCTGTTTTGATCTTCACAACTGACAAAACAAAAAAATATATATCTTTTTTTTTCCTTTTTTTTTTTTGTATTTTTTTTAACTGGTGATACCAGGTGTTTCCCTTTAAGGGCCAGCAAAATAAACCTCGACACTGTTCCACCGTCAGCTACCTTTTTTTTCCGTGCTTTTCGTTGTCCAAGGGCTTTCTACAACAGATTCGTTTTAAAATATCCTCTGTCTTTAGCGATGCTTCTAACTCTTTTATGTAACAGGTCTTCGAGCGAGACACTATCATGACAGCACACTACTCGTTAGAAAACTGAGGAGGCTGAGTTGAGGGGACAGGCTGACCAAGAACTCAGTCTGAGTCGCTGCTCTCGGAGCTGGAGCCACTGGAGCTACTGCTGCCCGAGTCCGAAGAACTGCTGCTGCCGCTCAGCCGAGACGGCCCGCCCCCTGGTGCTGACCCCGCCTTCTCTGCTGGACACAAGAGCCGGAGATTAGTGCGGTGAAGACTCATATCCACATTTCACATTTATATCCACATTTATTTGATGTCCACTGACAAAATGGGGGGGGGGAGGGAGGGAGTGACTTTATGTCCCGTAGGAAGCACCATTAAGCCCTGTTCCCTTGCCCACCCATGTGATCGTATGTTAAGACAGAATAGACATGCACACAGAGCAAAGCATTAATGCATTAATTGTGACAGAACAGAACAAACAGTAAGGCGCACCCTCTAAGCAGCCAGAGACACCGAGTCAGTACGAGTTGCATCAAGACACATTCAGGCCACACTCATCCAGGCTGATGGCTGCTCTTGACTTCTCTGTCTAATCTTACTGTCTCTTTAGAACCTGGCAAGTCAGTTATGTTTGGAATGGGGTTCAAATCAAGGGGTCTACTATGGCCTGCAAATTAAGACAACAAACCCGATCATATATAATGGAAAAAAAGGAATGTCGCTATATAAATATATTTATATATATACATAAACCCGTCGTCTATCCTCCTGCCCGTTTCCTGACTAGCACTTGCCCACTTCTATCCGCACACTGCCACACAGGTACCTTTTTTGGGCGGTTTCTTGTTGTTGTTCAGTTGTCCGCTCACGTCCTGCAGCCTCTTTTCTAACTCTTTCTTCTTTTCCTGAACCAGTTCCTCTTTAGTCTTGGCACTCTTTTTCCCAGTGCCCGCTGCAGGAGACACACAGCGGCGACCAGTGAGTCCCGGGTCAGCCTCGCACCCCGCCGCCGTGGCAACAAGCAGCAAAAAGCACTCTGCTACTCTATAACTGTGTTATTCGTCTACTGAATTGCATCTAATCTCTAGGTTATCGTGGACCTAATGCACACTACGACTTTAACTATGGCGCACTCATTCTATAACAGGCCGCTACTAAGAACAATACTGATCATTGGCAGCCAAATAAAAGGTCACGAAATCTTGTCTTTGAGGTTAGTTGAAATGTTTTCACGAAAACATTCACTAAACACTTATGCTTTTATACCTTTGGTGGTTTGTACAGGGGGGTGGGGTGGGAGAGGAGAAGGGTGTTAATCTAAATAAAGAGTGGACAGGTGTTCCACCAAAAAGTCATGCAACACAGCAGGGGAGGGAAAAAAAGGCAGTACTCGCAGCACAGGAGTGGGAATACTGTGGGCCAAATTAGCTTTCAGAGCACTGTCAGCAGCCAGACAGCAGAGGTTGGTCTGCAGCAGAAAACTGAGCTCAGATCAGAGAGATAGAGACAACACACTTCAGCGAGACCCGTGGCGGAACTTACGTAAAGGTTTGCGCTGCTTCTTCTGTAAACAGGACTTGACGTAGCGCTCCAGCTCGCGCAGCGTGGAAGGCTTGAGCGTCTCGAAGTCGATCTCTATCTCGTCCGGGTTGGAGTCGCGCAGCGAGGGTTCGCGAGACTGGATGATGTGCACCACGCGACCCAGCTTTTCGCCAGGGAGCCGGTTGATGTCCAGGCTGAGCTGCCTTTTCTCGTCGTACGACATGGGAAGAGCCTCCTCCTCATCCGACTCATAGTTAGCTGCGCCAGGTTTGCCACCCTTTTTCGGCTGCCTGCGGAATCACATGTTTCACACTTAAGCTTCGGCACCCTCCTGGAATCTACTGTTCCAATGAATGTGCATTATTTTCCATAAGCATTGGTCATATGATTTACCATTTGTGCAGTCAAGTGGCAAATGTGTGTTTAGTTTAAGCCCTAAGTCTCTAGCAGTATTATTCAGTTATTTACTGAATGCCAAAGTATCTTTTATTTGAATCTTTCATGTGTTCGGGTCGACAGCAGAGGTTTCATATGTCAGGAGGTTTCAAGAAGTTTTGTTTCATGATCACATATCATGCAACTTTTAAACTTGTACAGTTTTTGGAAGTTTAAAAATGGCATAACTGAATGTATTTTTAATTTTGAATGGAACAAAAGCATGTGGTGTGAGAGGCCCATCATTGTGGCAAGGTTATGTTGAAAAAAGGAGGATATGAAACTCACCCAATTACACAGTGATTGAGGCTGTAAATATTAGAAAAGTAATGCAGAAATTGGAAGAAAAATACCCACAGGGTTCTAAGGGTTAGGGTTTACTATCCAGTAACTACTATAAATAATTAATATGAAACTGATTGCATGGTATGTAGTTGGGCATGAGGAACTGAAGTATAAGAGTTTAAGGGGGTTGAAAGTACAGAAAATAAGTGCACAGTATAAAATAAAGCCCAGCTTTTAAATCGGCTCAGCTTTGGTGCTTACCTGGTAGTGGATGTGCTGTTGGGTTTTCTGGCCGAACTCTTTTTCTGCTGAGTTTGCTTGTTCGGCTGTGACGACTTGGTCTTCTTCTCCTCCTCCACCTTGGCCTTGCCTTTGTCTTTGTCCTTTTCTTTGTCTTTCTTCTTCTTTTCCTTTTCTTTCTTCTCTTTCTTCTTCTTTGGCTTGCTGACGGGGCCCTGCGACAGAGCCGCCAGCTGTTCATGAACTGCCTTCAGCTGCGGAGAAAAAGGGAAAGGGTCTGGTTAGCAGGTGGAAAGGAGCTGATTACACTGTTGCTACAAGCTGGAAGGAGGATTTTAGCTGTGCAGGGACTGATGGCAAGACCAAGTGATGTGGCAGATATACATTTAAAAGATAATGAATGGCTTTACTATTACATATCCTTTTCAATTGTTTTTGGTATAGTATTAATGTCACAAGCATTATGGATGACATATGAAGTCTGAATAAATTTATGCAGCAATTAAAGAGATACTCCAATGTATTTCAGCCAATAAAAAAAGTAGTTTCAATTGAGTTAATTGATTTTGGTGATTTCATTGTGAAATGTGCACTTCTAAAGCAATATCTGATGATAACCTCCCACAGGGCAATATTTATACATTAGTTTCTTTTTACAGGAAACTAATATACAAGGTTGTGTTAAAGCACAAGTTCCCCTTTAAGGCATGATGACATTGTCAATTTTACGCCAGTAATGGCAACAACATTCGGTGACGATGCTGAAAGTATCTCAGTTGCCCCATGACACTACTGTTATGGTCACTACTTCTATGCCCCATGGAAGCCTACTTTGCACCAGATCGTACTTTAGAGGACTGCTTAAAAATTTGCAATAGTGAAAAAAATATATACAAAAGGGAAAATATACTTATTGGAAGAAACACATTAGACTATTACTTTAAGTGGCAACACTCATTTCTTTCACTCAAATATTAATTGCCTGTCAATCATTTACCCAAATACAACTTTCAAAAAAAAAAAGAAAAAAAAAAAGCTTTTATTTGTGAATTGGGACACCCTTCAAAGGTGGGGGGAGAAAAAAAAAAAAAAAACAACAAACACCCCAGCACACATGCCAATCAAAGTCATTCAGATCGTAGAGCAGAGCAGGAAGCAGAACGAAAAGGCAAGCTGAGTGGCAAAGCAGGCTCACTGAGGGAGATGACTGCCCAGCTCAATTATAGGTACGATCTTAACCCTCTACCGCTCACTTCACCAGGTGCTAACAAAAAAAATGGAGGGGTTAGTGGGGGGAGGTGGGGACGGGGAAGTAAAAACATAAATCACCTGAAAACGTTTGGCACACCCGTTTTTTTCCCCCGCCCTGTTACCCTTCGGGAGTTCCTTAGTGATTTGCTGGTAAAAAAGCCAAAGTGGGATAAAAGTCACTCAAAAATACGTATATATATATATATATATATCTTTTAAAACGTTAGAATACTGTAACAACAAAATTTGTAAAGACCAGGAAAAAAAGCATACAACTACGTGTGACACATACAGTTACTAATTCGGATATATCAGTTTGATATTGTACGGCATGCAACCCAATGTACCAAGATGCCAACACATAATGCAGAGGCGGTAGAGGGTTAAACTTTCAATCCTGGGTCAAAATGGGCAGTTTAAGAAATAAACAAAGGATTATAAAACAAAAAAACACTGACCAATGTGTGGTGAGGTAGGGGGGTAAGGTTGGGTGGGTGGGACTTTAGCCTGTCCCTCCACCCCTGCTTTGGATCTTGGTCATGAGTGGTGGCACCCACCTGGGGGACACTCACCTGCTCTTGCAGTTCAGCGAGACGGGTGGCGCGCTCCTCCTCTGAGTCGGAGCTGGAGCTGGAAGAGTCAGCACTGCTCTCGCTGCTGCCTGTGCTCTTGCTCACGACAGCCGTGGCCGAGCCGGCACCAGGGGAAGAGGGCTCCGCGGGCTCGTCCGGCATCTTTGCAAAGCGCATCTCAAATACATCCTGCCAGTACAAGAACCGAATGGTTAGAAGGAGGAGTTAATGGAGTTCTTATGACAGATGGCTATGGTCACTAGAAAATACAGATCATGGAGTAGTGGTGTCAAACTCCGGTCCTGGAGGGCCGGTGTCCAGCACGGTTCTCCTACTCAAACACATTCACTAAACCTGACAACTAACTGACAAGGTGAACCAAGTCTTTCTGAGCAGGGAAATCATCAAAACGTGCTGGACCATGGCCCTCCAGGACCGGAGTTTGACACCCCGTCATAGAATATTGCTTGTGGGTACATCTAAGCAGAGGTGCATAGTAAGGTAAAGCACGCTGCCAGATATAGCTTTTAAATGCCAGGTTCCATTAAAAGATCTCTTGGTTAAAAACATAATTATTTTAAAGTGAATTGATTCAGTTTGTAATCTTCATCATTTATAAACAAAACACACCACAGATGCTGATAAAACCAGCAGTTTCAGCAATGTTAGCATGGAAGAAAAATTCGCCCAGCTGTAATGGGAAGTTCAATGAGCAGCAAACTAACAAAAGCAACAGTCACAGTTATCATTGAGAACATCCACTATAGCAAAAATCTGTTGTTTAGGAGCAAGAGCTACGGTTGTGGAGACGCTGAAACACACAGATAATGTTGCTATGACTAAACTCAATGGAAATAGTCTGATGAAGTCTGATATTGTATTGTCTGTGTTATGTTTATGATTTGTTTTGAACTTTTCTTTCTGTCTGGGAGTTTTTCACTGACTGAGAACCAGCCAAAAGACTTTCACTGGAACAGTGGAGTCTGTCAGGGTTGTGGGCCGGGAGACTTCACTTTGCAGTGATGTAGTCTGACTGGGAAACAGGCCTGGAGACTTTTCACTGTGTCTGTGAAGTCTGACTGGACTGTGGGTTGGGAGCCTTCTCTTTGCAGTGGTAGGGTCTGACTAGGCCGCAGGCAGCGGAACTTCTCTCATTGTGTTGTCCAGGTCTGACTGTGCAGCAGGCAGAGAGATTTTGCATCACTGTGGTGGTGGTGGAGTCTGATTGGGCCACCAGCCAAAAACTTTCATTGTGGTTTTCCCACCAGCTGGGGAACTAATGTGTGTGTGTTTAGTTTGCCACTGATTTGCAGTTCTGTTGGAATTGCAAAGCTTCAGTGAGTTTGGGGAGTTAAATTAAACAAACTGTTCATTATTATTAACTACACAGAATAATGTGATTCATCATGATTAGCTATTTTAATCCTTTAACAGCCCCAGTAAAAAAGCTCAGATTTGTACAGCATAAGCTATGTGACACTGCTAGTATTTTAATCACACTTGCCTCTGTCACAGCCATCTATGACACAAGCTGCACATAATACATGTCACCTCTCTATCCTTCATAACTACATACATTATTATCTGTGTATTGGTATACAATAAAGTGCAGACATGCACTCAAATGCCCTTTGCCATTTCTCACCTGAAGTTTCCTGGCCATGGCAACAACCTCGTGGTCAGGCGGATTGTATTTGTAGCAATTTGAGAACATTAACCGGACATCCGCCGCAAAGCTTTGGGCATCCGGGTACTCCCTGCCGTCCATCTTTTTCTGAAAGAGTGCATGGCATGTAAGGCAACTCACAAAATATCTGCATTAGTTATTAAAACTGCTGCAAAAACAGAAAGAAATAACGATGAGTCCAGTACTGTTTCAATGTCTTAGGCACCTGTGAAAATTAACGTTTTACCTAATCATATAATAAAAATATAATAATAATTAGTTTTTTCTCTTATTAATATTACTAAATATACTAAATATTTTATGTACAGTCTTCCAACCAATACATGGAGGCTTCGAGGAGAAATCTGGAACCAAACCTGTGTTCTCCTCATCAGCTCACAAAATAACTACTTTTTTTACAAAGAAGATTGCTGCTTTCTTGTTTGTTTGCAATTATTCTAGTTTGCATTATCACATTTTAACAGTCTGATTAAGTGCCTAAGACATTTGCAGAGTACAGTGCCCTTTAATTTACTCTATTAGATGATGAAAGGTTGGTGGCTATACTTTGACAGTGCTGAGATCCATGGGTTGCTTGATGATTTCATGGTAGTCGTGCAGTTCCAGTGCCTCTGCATCCACGGGCTTGTAGAAGGGCCAGGCGTAGGCCGCATGTTTCTTCGACAGCATCTCCTTCAGAATGGTGTCGCAGTATTTGAGATGGTCACTGAGCTTGCTCTTCTTATTGCCCTGCTGAAGCAACTCGATGTCCTCCAGGTCCTTCTTGGGGGGCTTGATGGGCCGGCCAGTGCTCTCGCGTCTAGATATAACCTTACTGTGTTTGGACTCCAGCATGCCGGTGGGAGACTCGCCTCTGCTGGCAGTGATGGCGCAGGTAGTGGGTGTGGTGGTGTCTGCTTTCCGCTTCACCCCCTTCTTCTGGAATCAAACAAAACAACACCAAAGACATCTCACATCATGTCATCACCCTCAGAATCAGAAATGAACGAGGGCTTGGGGTATGAAAGCTAAAAAAAAACCTGAACCTGAAATTCAAATGTGAAACCCTTCTGGTTGTTCCAATTTACACTGTCTGTACAGAGACGGTACATGCAATGTGGTTTTAGCGCCAGTCTCGGATTTTCCAGCAAAAGTACAATACTGCAATCAGCAAATCTGAGAAAATAGGCAACTTTTTCAAGAAGAACCTCGTGGTCAGGCAGATAGTATTTGTATTAATTTGAGAACATCAACTGGACATCCGCCGCAATGCTTTGGGCATCTGGGTACTCCCTGTTGTCCATCTTTTTCTGAAATTTCTCATTTCTGACTAATTTCTGAATCTCAATGGTCCAATCTGCTTCTGAAAATCCAATCCTGGGCACAAAAGTTACCATTTGGTAATAATACCTCAAATATAATTTGGCAGTGATTTGAAGCTCAGTCAACAGAGAAGAAAAGCTTCCTGTTATAATACAAAAACATTCCCATTTCCACATCAGACGAAGGCCTTACTTTGACGACGGGCTGAGCACTCGGGAGCATGGAGGCAGCAGGAGGCACAGCTTGGACATTGGAAGTGATGGTTGGCACAGGTGTGGCTGCTATTACAGGAGTCTGGGGCAGCTGCGGAGGGGAGCTTGGACATGAAGAGGACGGGGAGGCAGAGGACATCGCCAAAGCTTGCTGATTTTCTGTCAGACACAAAAAAAAAGAATGAGAAGGGGTTAAGGAATCTACCAGATCTATCCTGGGCATTATAGGCCACTATCAGCAGTAAATGCTGATCAGATACTGAGGGGGAAGAGGAATGAATATAACAGTAATAATGACTGCAGTTTTAATCAGTGCTAGAATCGAACACAGGTCATTTTAACTCTCTTACTCAGAAATCTATGGCTAAGATATTTGGAACTTCTAACCTGTGGAACAACATTCCAGGGAATATTAGGAAAGCAAGCTAACTTGACCAGTGTTTACGCACAGCATGCGTTTCGTGTTTCTTTCTATATCATTTATATAATTTCGCTATAACCTGACATTAGCTTTCACTTATTTTTGTGTATGCAGCACTTCATGACTTGTAAGTGAAATGAAAAGTGCTGTTTAAAGGTCCACTATTATTACTAGACAATCTAATCCAACCATGTTTTTTGAACGCTAAAAGTAAGAATCCGCTACACCCACACCAGCTTGTTCAATACGGCGAACCTCCAGCACTTTAAGACTTGAAGTGTTGTATAGAGGTCTGTTATCATTGTGCTATCTAATCCAGCTGCATCCGCTACACCCACACAAGCACGTTTACTGTTATACGCCAAATCAGTCTAGTAGGTCGGTTCTAATCTGCACAAAGTATTCTAAGAATCTCAAGTCCTGAATCCAGTATTGTGATTTCATTTCTAAACTGAGAGGATCATTACACCTCCATTAACTGCTCCTGTTTCTGTCTCCAGGAAAGCGTGTTGAGGTTTACCTGAGCTCGGAGGAGGCCCAGGCTTGCGCGCTTTGCCTTTTGGAGGTGGTGGCAGCAGTTCCACCTCCTCCTGGGGCATCTGTGCTACCTTCTGGAGGAAAATTTTTTCCAAGGCTTGAGCCATGAGGACAATATCATCCGTAGGCTGAAACACGAAAGTACAGACACGTTAATAACACAGCAGTAACCACTTCTGAGTTGTGCATGTTGTTCTGAGCACAAATCGACGTGGATAGGAAGCACTGGGTATAAATGAGACAATTTGTAAATGGTCTAGTTCCCGTTACCTTGTTATAGATATAACAGTTTGTGAACATAGTGTTGAAATCCTGCATGCATTCACCAGCTGTCCAGTAGTAATTATTCTCAAGTCTCTTCTTGATCGTTCCCATGTCCATTGGGTTCTTGATGACTTTATGGTAGTCCTTCATAACAACAAGGCACGTTTCAGCTCATTAGCAAAAGCAGTAGTATTAATAGTGAAATGAAAGAACTGAACACAATGACATGATCACTGGTTTTACTTACTGGAAGATTCAGTTTGATGGCATCCACAGGTGTGTAAAAGGGCCAGGCGAACTGATGCCTCCATAAAGTCTTGACCACCACGTTCTGCATGTACTGTAGCTGGTTGGTTTTTCGGCCAGGCTTACTGGGATTCATAACTTCTGGCGGCGGGGGATTGACGATAGGGGGAGGAGCCTGGCTGGGAGACGTGACCGCTGACATTCTGAGCAGCGGAGCAGAAAAAGTCGCTTGATTGAAGTCTGGAGATCTACGAGTTTATTGATTGTGTCCCTCTTTCTTCTCCTTACTCCCTCCTCGATACGAACATCCCATCGCAGGACCTGAGCTTCAGCACGCTGCTGAAAAACAGCAAGAACCTTCCGTTACTCAACGTTACAGACAGTAAAGCGACACCTAGTGCTGGTATAGTATATCATTTCAATTCCAAATGTATCAGGTTACCAGAAGATATTTAAGTTTGTATGAATAAAGTTCAACTCAGGCTTAATACGTCCTCTAAGAAATTAGTTTCGCTCTAGTTTTCTAAAAACTGCACGTTTAACTACTGTAAACATTAAGCAGACAGAAAACAGACTTCCAGAAAGGCAATGCACTATTTATTTAACTTTTAAATGCATTTTGAAAGCACTCGGCAAATAACAGTCAATTGTAATGTATGTTATCTATAATCTGTCCAAATCACTGAAAACAATATAGATGGTACATGCCCAGTAATACTCAATAGATCCTGTTAAAACTACACATCATGAATGGAGAAAAAAAACCCCAAATAAATACAAATATATGAATAAATAATAATAAAAAAGATCCAGGTGCCACACAAGCCTTAACAGCTTCACAAAGATGCTGATGAACTATAAATCTATCACTTAGAGCCAGATAAAGGAGGTCTCAGCCTTGCATTGTGTATAGTTTTTTTTTTTTTTTAATAAAAGTAACTTTATATCTAGCTCTTGGTCTGAGAAGCCAGCTATCACACATCCACACAACAGCAGGGAAGAGAAGTAGACTGCACACATTCTTGTGCCATAATAAACACAGAATAATAACACCAGACACGGATTCTCATCATAATAAAATATGGTTCCAAACTGTATTGAGGTTCAAATTTGCATTTTAGTGGCAGGAGGGGGACAAATAACAACTGAATAAAGTTATTAAGATGTTATTACTGTGTTTAAAACTGTATGCCAGTTTTTATGTGCAATTAAGCAAAGATCAGCACAGATTCTTGGCTCATCATAATAAGGTATAGTACACAACTACATCTCAGTTGCAGGAGAGGAAAAATATTGACCGAATACAGTTGTGTAGATGTTATAACTGTTTTAAAATAAACGTTACGGCAGTTTTTTGTGCAGTTTAGGCACAGATTCTTGGCTCATCATAAATATACAGTTCAACCATCACAATTCCATTATTATAAGATATAGGTCAATAATAAGATATAGTTAAACCATAATAAGATATAGTTCAAAACCACATTTATTTTGCAAGGGGGGAAAAATAAAAACTGAATAAAGTTTCGATGTTATAATCATTAAAACATTAGGCCAATTGATTTGTGCCTGACTCATAAGATATAGCTCCAGACTGAAGAGGGGAAATATGACTCAAAGTTGTTTAGGTGTTATTACTGCGTTTAAAACATTAGACCAGTTTTTTTGTGCAATTCAGCAAATATTTGCACAGATTCACCACTCCTTATAATAAAATATAGCGCAAAACTGCATTTAGGTTGAAGGAGAGGGAAAATATGATTGAATAAAGTTGTACATGTTATAAACACGTTTCTAGCCTTATCATAAAAAAGGTAGAGTTCAGTCATAATATGATATAGTTCAAAAGTACACGTAGGTTGAGTTTTGAACTACACCTGCGTTTACAAACGTTACGCCAGTGGTTGTTGTACAAATATGCAAAAATCAGCACATATTCTCCACTCATCATAATAAAATACAGTTCAATCATTATAAGATATATCTCAAAACTGCACTTAGGTTGAAGGAGCGGACAAAATAACAACTGAATAAAGTTATTTAGACGCCAATAGCACAACTACTACCCGTCTAATAAACGAAACAAACGCACAAAACGACCACGTGAATTTTGATTGGAATAAAATGAGATAGCAGGCAGCAGGCGGGCTTATTTACTCCCCCCCTCCCCCCAACCCAAAAAAAAACATCGACGCGATCAAATCCTCTCGACTAGAAGCAGCCGAGGAGGTCGTCTTCAAGATGAACTTCTTTAAAAAGATGGCGGGCCGGGGTAAAGATGTGCACGGAGCGTGGAAAATGCCGTGGATCCCTCTCGGAGCTGGCCTCTCCGTGGCCTCCATATCTTTTTCTCCCAGCACAACCATGGCCATTGTGTGTGCATGCCGTGCCCTGCTGCAAGCCCCTGCTAGCTCGTTAGCGGGCCAATTTGAAAAATCTACCGAGCCTCAATCTCTCTCTCTCCCCGCCTCGACCGTGCACCGAATCCCCCCGGACTGGAACCGAACCCGCGCCCGGTCCGATCCGAATTACAGACAAGAGAGGCGAGGAAAAATAAAGCCCCTCTTTTGTTGCATTGTAAGGAGAGGCGCGCTGCATCCAGCTCCCACTTCTTTGGTGTGTATGTTAAGGTAAAAGCATTCAGTTTGGGCCTATTCCCCGTCCGAAAATAAACTCCAAATCGAAAAAAGAAATAGCTACACTTTTATTACTTTGACTCCAAGCAGCTCCGGCCAGCGTTTTCCTCGCAGGTTTTCGGGCGAACGAGCATAATAAGACAGCTGGGCTCGACACTAGTTGGTTTAGTGTTTTTGCCCATGCGCACTGTCGCACGGTATTGTGGTCCTGACTGGGAGCAGTGTGGCGGGTCTGAATACAGGGGGCGCTCTAAACCCCTACAATGATATAGACATAAGTATTGGGACACGCTCTTGTTTTTCCGGCTTTAAGCCAGGCAAACGACTTTCAGTCAAGCTCAATCGTAATGCTACAGCATACCAAGACAATATCCAGAGGTATTAATCGACGGTATTGTGGCCCTGACTGGTAGTAGTGTGGTGGATCTGAGCACAGGGGGCGCTCTAAAACACTCAACTACACTATATGGACACACCACTAGGCCACTAACTGCCCACACCTATATACCTAACACACTACAGAGGCGAAAGTATTGGAGCAGTCCACTAGGCCAAGAGCTGCCCCACCTATACACCAACTACACTACTGAGACAAAAGTATTGGGACATTCATTGTTTTTTTTAAGGTTTAGGCTGGGCCCCTGACCTACCAAGACACTTTTCAAAGGTATTAATCGACTGTATTGTGGTCCTGACTGGTAGCAGTGTGTGGATCTGAGCCTAGGAGCCTACACTCATATACACTTTGTGGACAAGTTTTAGGAATGCTCAAGGGTACCTTAGTGGTGCCATTAGCATTGGCGCCAGTAGCAGCAATATATGGACAAAAGTATTGGGACACACTTTCTGCTTTACAGGCCTCTGAATTACAATGAAATGCAATCTTTAATGCTTCAGCATACCAAGACAATACTCAAAGGTATTCAGTGACAGTACTGTGATCCCGAATGGTAGCTGAGAGGTCAATCCGAGCATAGGGGGCATTTTCATATACCCATTAACACTATATGGACAAAAGTATTGGAATTAGCTGTTTTTCAAGGTTTAGGCCAGGTCCCTGATTTTCAGTGAAACTCAATCTTTAATGTTTCAGCAAACCAAGACAATACTCAAAGGTAGTAAGCGACAGTTTGTGCCCTATTTGCTACAGTAGCCTTCTATACTTTTGCAGGAAAGCTTTACACAAGATGCTGGACTCTTGCTATCAGAATCTGATTGCATTCAGCCACTAGAGGTCAGGTACTGATGTTCGTTAATTGCGGTATTTGGGGGTCCCCAACTACCGGGCTGAGTCATTTGGTACAGGGCCACACAGAAAGAATAAAAACTGTTTACAAAGCCTGGGGTGTATACATTGAGATGCATATAAAATTTCTACATAATCTAACATGGAAGCACTTAAGACTTTTTATTGTACATTTCATGTGCACCTCAACGTACACATCCCAGACCAATCTATAAAGCAAAGTTATAGACCCTTAGAGCACTATAAAGCTACTTGATATTTGATTGGCTCCTTGAGATGTTAAAAGATCTGTCCCTGTTTTGACCAAGAACAAATGTCATCCTGATAGTCATCTATGCTTGTGAATGCTTAATGAATGCTTGGAATGTAATATCACAGTCTGTTTGGTTAACATAATAAGACAGCTGCTGAAGCATTAAGAAGCATTAAGGTGTCCCAATACTTTTGTCCATATAGTCACTACAAAACCTAAACCCATAATTTAACCCCTTAAAATTACTTTAAAACTACTGAATTCCCCCCTTACTTTATCAGATTTGCCTCTTAAATAATATAACCTCCAGAATTACCGCATTAAATGTAAGATTAAGGGATTTCAAACACTTTTTTTTCCTAATTTTTAAGGTCAAATTAAGGGGTAGGTTTCGCAAATTAATTGAATTTAATTCAAATAAAGGAATTTGGTGTATTATCAGAAGTAAATTAAGGTAGGGTTATACACATTTTAAGTACACTGTGTTTAATAGTGAGCATATGGGAAAACAACCGAGGAACACGTAGGATGGCATGTAGGCCTGTTTACTGTCTGACGCCCCAGGTTGTACTAGTGCGCATGGGCGGAACACACTTCAACACAACCAATAGGCTTTGAAAGACATAGTGTGTTTTCTATTGGTAATTTAGTCTTTATTCAAAAGATATCCATCCCTAAATACACGGATTTAAGTTATAATCTTAAGTAAGTAAGACCATCTTATTCCCGTTTTAATGCAGCGTTAATGTAATTTGAGCACAAAACTGAAATAAGACAAGCTAGTAAGCTGGCTAATGTTTGTAGCCGTGTTAGCACAGTAGGCAGCCTCGTCGAAGCCTTTAGCACAATTCTTAACAAAGTTAGGACATTACCGAGTTAGCTGTAGGGGCTGTAATTGATGGGGTAACTGCTAGTCTTTAACCTTTGGACGCCCATTGTATCTGACTCCACTGCAAGTGGCTCCCATACTCCGGACAGGTGGAAAAGCTGGGACAGATCACAGCATAAATACTACAGGTCCCAGAGAGTGATATATTATATGGACAAAAGTATTGGGACGCATGACCATGTAATTGCATTCAAATCCATAGGTTTTAATATGGAGTTGGTCCCTCCCTTGCAGCTATAACAGGTTTACACGAGATTTTGGAGTGTTTCTGTGGGAATTTGTGCCCATTCGTTTCTGTAGAGTATTTATGAGGTCAGGCACTGATGTTGAATGAGAAGGCCTGGCTCGCAACTTCTGATTCACTTCATCCTAAAGCTGTTGGATTGGGTTGAGGTCAGGGCGATGTGCGGGCTAGTCAAGTTCTTCCACAACGAACTAATACAACAATGTCCTACTGGACATTGTTTGGTGCACTGGGGCACAGTCATGCTTGAATAGAAAAGCCCCCTCCCCAAATTGTCCACAAAGTTGGAAGCATGGCGTTGTCCAAACATGTCTTGATATTCTGAAAAGAAAGCTCAAACCCTGAAAATCAGGTGTGTCCCAAAACCTTTGTCCATATAGTGTATCGGCTAAAGGGGTGTTAATCCGCCCAGCAGAGGGCTGTGGAGCAAAGGGTTTTTGTTCTCAGGAGTAATGAAGTTCCATCCTTCGGAGATGATTTAAGAAGGAGTGCAATCACTCAGCATCAGTGTCTGACCTGTTCTGGCTGAATGCAGTCTTATTCTCATAGCAATGCTCCAGCATCTTGTGTAAACCCTGCCAGGAAGATGTGATACTGTAGTAAATACTGCACAAACTCTCTGTTAATACACAAAACATGGGAAGAGTGATCACTTTTAATTATCCAGAATTGTGTAAACTGAACAAACCTTCATAAAATGTAATGTGAAAAATAAAAGCCCTATAGTGTTGCCTGAAGCAGGAATATAATTTATCGTATGTATAATGTAATTTATTTTTTATAACTGGGGGACAAACGCCTTATTAAAACCCATGAGTTGAACAGAAATATAAGATGAACAGCTGTTTACAAAGTCTGAGATGGGCATATTTTTATCCACCCATCTATCTATCTATCTAGACCAACATCTAACAGCAACTAATGTGAAAGGACAGACACCTGCTAGAAATATTAATCACACAAAATTAAGCACAGTATTACATTTCTTCACCACTAGACTGGACCATTACTGTATGGCTTACAATTTTGTTGTCACAGGGTGTTTGATGAGCTGCAGTCATGGCAACAGAAGAAAAGAAACCAGACAGTGAAGCAAATAAAACACATTCATCTTCCACCAAGGTACAAACTAGAGACTTGAGGTTCATACATACATAGCTGGATAATTAGCCGTTAAAGCTAATTAGTTGAAATATATGAAATGTGGAATATATTAATACGTGTTATGAGTACACAAGAAAGCTGCATTTTATATAGCCATCAAAAAATGTAATTACATTTTGCTTTTTTATTAGTCTGCTCCAGTGAAGCCAAACTATACCCTAAAGTTCACACTTGCCGGGCACACAAAAGCAATATCATCTGTCAAATTTAGCCCGAACGGTGAATGGCTGGCCAGCTCATGTAAGACTGACTGTTTCTTTGCTTTATGCCGCTTTTATTGTGAAATACATCTGAATGATTACAGACCATAAGCATTGATGTGTTCCTTTCAGCGGCTGACAAACTAATCAAAATATGGGGAGCGTACGACGGAAAATTCGAAAAGTCTTTCTCTGGACATAAACTGGCAAGTCTTTTCTTTTATCTTGTCAAAAGCTGACATTGTAGTAATTGATATATTTCTTGTTTACTCATGCTTATTTCTGTGTGTGTGTGTGTGTGTGTGTGTGTTTACTGTGATCTCTCAGGGTATATCAGATGTGGCATGGTCCACAGACTCCAGTCTTTTGGTGTCTGCATCAGATGACAAAACTCTGAAAATTTGGGACATGGGCTCAGTATGTGGTTGTGTAAACAGTATTTCTTGTTTGATGTCGCTGGCATTAATATTGCATGGTTTCATTGATGATAAAAATAGAAACACTCAAAGGATTCAAAGGAATCCAATTTTACTTATTCAAGAGGTACATTTGTTCTTGGACTCTCTGCTGGATAACCACTGTTGGACTGTGTCAAAAATCACATATAATCTCACTCATCTTTATGTGTTTGACATAAGGGGAAATGCCTGAAGACTTTGAAAGGCCACAGCAACTATGTGTTTTGTTGTAACTTCAACCCTCAGTCAAATCTGGTGGTGTCTGGATCTGTAAGTTTTGCCTCGTGTTGAGTTCTGACTTGCATTTTTTAGAGTTTCAGTTTATGCATTTGCATTTTCTGTAGCAAAGTTAAATTGAAATGTGACCTTATGTTTGGTGTTAGTTTGATGAGAGTGTTCGGATTTGGGATGTCAAGACTGGCAAGTGTCTGAAGACTCTCCCAGCTCACTCTGATCCTGTCTCTGCTGTAAGTGTCGCAGTACAAAACCCTGACTGAAATGATGCACACTTCGTGAGAAAGTGAATCAAATTGACTGGGTTGCTGATACTGTTCTATATTTTCCAGGTTCACTTTAATAGAGATGGCTCTCTAGTTGTGTCCAGTAGCTATGATGGCCTCTGGTAAGAGTCTGCCCCAATCATTTTTGTCTTAGTTAATGTACAATTTATGCTTTATAACAAAATTTGTCTTGTATTTGATTTAATTTTCAGCCGCATGTGGGATTCTGCTTCTGGGCAGTGTCTGAAGACCCTTATTGGTAAGTGAATATGCACAGGGCTCGAAATTGCGACTATTTTGGTCGCATATGCTCCCGAAATTTCATCTATGCGACCTCAAAATATATTTGGGAGCATTGGTGCGAGTGCATGTAATTGTTGTC
>JBBPDB010000040.1:4465024-4492806 GCA_037974465.1 Brachypetersius altus
CAAATAAGCTGTTGTTGGCCACGCCCCACCCATCCCATGCTCCACCCACCGCGTACGCTGCTTGTTTGGCACATGCGAAACGAACAAGCTAGTTCATATTAAACTGCGATAGAAACACAAAAGTCATTGTTTGAAAGTTCTTACATCTCCCTTACATCTGCTGATTTGTCACGGACAGTAGGTACAGATCCCCCACAACGCTGAAGATAGCTCCTTATTCACAGCTCCCGTTCCACCTTAAATACTTAAGGTGGAACTTTTTAAGTTGAAATGACACCAATTGCGGCTGGGACATGGCCATTGAAGGAAGCCACGCATTTCATGTGTGACTTGCTTTTGATGGCTCTTCAACTAAGCTAGTGGGTGGGGTCTCGACAGACGAGGGGTGGTTGTATGCAAATTGGCCCAGTATGACCTCACTCTGGGTCCTCTGTCCAAACAGCTCATTCTGAAAGGGACCAAAATTGTGCAATAATAAAGCTGGTGATATCTTTTTATGTGAGAGTGACTTTGTGAAAATAACTTGTGAACATGTTTTGTACAGCCCATACACCTATTATAACTAAAGTGAGTTTTGCATATGTACCCTTTAAATACAGAGAACACATAGTTCATGCTGTGTGCTGTGCTCACGTGTGAAGGGGCCTCTTTTACAAGGTAGTAAGCAGTTAGTCTTTGATTCAACAATTAATAATAAAAAAAACAGTTCATCTTCATATTTAGGAGAGTATTGAACAGAATGGGCCTTGCAAAGAGAATGGTTTGCTGCTAAATTGCTCTTCTTTTTGCATCTTATTTTGTATGATGTAAACTCTTCGCTATTGTAATTCAGTTGTTATGGTTTCTGAGAGCTGAAACATATCTCCCAAGAGAGACAACTGCCTACATTTGCCCAAATGATGTAATTAGGCACATGCGGTTTTTCAGACATGGATGAGCACCATTTCTGGGCTGGAAAAGACTTTTAGTAGGAAATCTCTAATGACAGAGTATTGTGGCCCAAAACAGCTCTTAATCTGTACCCAACCACTAGTTATGAAATCTAACTTTAACAAGAAACCAAGCAAATCCCACTCTATTTTCCAGACCACGAAAGGAGTGTCTGCCTTCAAGATCAGCCGAGGGTTAGAGGCTTTAGGGAGCACTTTGAGGTTCGTTGATCCCTTCCATTTTTGTCATGTAACCTCCTACAAAATAAGCATGGACACATTTTCATCCTGATTACAAAATGACATGACTTCATATCTCTCATTACTGTTTCTTGTTGAATTGCAGTGTGTCATCGACAAGGGAACACATGGTCTATTCTCTAGACTTTCTTAGGGATGATTTGTAAGTATCTGTTCATCGTTGGTCATAGTGTCCTGCTTTACAGCATTTACTGTACATTGAATCCCAAAGACCATCTCATTGTCCTTATTAGATCTAAACCTACCTTTGTAGTTTTATAAATACCGCCTGTAGCCTGTCTGTTGCCTCTCAGCACGGCAGTTCCATCTCTGTACCAGATCGAGCAGCATTACTGGTGTTTTAAAGGGAATAGTTCAACCATATATGCCATAATTGCTTACATTGATTAGATGATTGTAGCCACTAGTTATTTGAATAATGTTAATTGTTAACTACTGGCCTTCATTCAGTAGAAACATTATTAGCATTAGCTTTATTGACTGAAATATACCTTCAAACACTGTCCCTGTTGGGTTGATAGTGGCCTGCCAAACAAAAATATCCAAACAGCAGTTCTGTGGTCAGAAACTGACCTCCCGTGAACACGACCCACAGTGTTTCTATTTCCTGCCTGTGGATTTCTTTTCTGATGACTGTGTGTTCTCTCTGTCTCCGTCGTAGTGATGCTGTCATTGAATACCTGATCAATGTTACGACTGCTCCCGAGTTCAGGCCTTGGGAAGTGTCTGAGCTCGCGTCCAGAGTTAAGATAGACAAGGCCCTGGCAGAGCAATGTGCCCAGACAAGTCGGTGCTCCCTCTGGACTCATTTTGTCTTTATTTATATACAAAATGAAATGATTTTACTGCATGTTCGTTTGTTGAGAAATGAGCCGTCTAATGTTTCATTGTTTGTATAGGTGTTGTTGAGAAGCTGCATCAAGCCGCATATAAAAATGCTCTGGCCAACTCTCTCTTCTGTCCAGACTACAGGGTTGGAAAGATCAGTGGAGACAACGTAAGTCTTAACGACCTTCCGATTGGGCTCTGGTTATCAACAGAGGTCCTTCAGACTGGTTTACATGTTACATTTGTAAGAAGGTCTAAGGGATTTGGTTTCTTCTGGAAAGGTCAGATTTAAAGATAAGGTTGGGCCACATTGTAGCCTGAAATTAACATGATGTAAACTGAAACACCACATACTTGCTTCATACTTATTTGGATTGTTAAGTAATCTCAGATAGACTTGCTTATGTGGTGTCTAGCACTGTATGTCATAAAAATGGACAGATACCAACAAAATTGTAGCCCTTGAGATTACTATTACTATTTAGCCATGCTATGTAGTTTTGTGGGGTTTTTTTTCTTCCAGAGACAATAGTCTGTTATTTGGTGTCAGAAACTTCATATTCAAAGCTGCTAGAGACTGTGTGATGATTTAGGCTTGCATTTTGCACAATGACAAACTGGCTCCCATAACTTGTAAGGTACAGTAGCCAGAGATCTAGGGCAAAACTAAAGGAGCACACTTTAGGTATCAAATATGCCATGTCCAATTGGCTACATAACATTGGATCTATAACATTGGATTTTTGGATAAACCACCATTTCAAGAACATATTGTCTGTGGTACATATTTGTGCAATCTAAGCTGTTTTCTTTTCTCTTTGCTTATTTGTAGCTGCAAGAATTTGTTGCAAACAACTACAAGAGTGCAAGAATGGCTGTAGTTGGACTAGGTGGGTTTTCTTTTTGCTTTTTGTTGTCATCAACTCTGCATGAAGGCTGTTTAACATGTAGGCTCCTGTGATATGTAATGTAATATGTATCAGTTTCCATTATTTTTGTGGAAATGGGCTTTACCTTGGAAGAGCATTCTGATGAGTTGTTCTGTTTGTCAATGCAGGATATCAGTATTAAATATCATCGCTTGGTGTATTTTCAGAGCAGCAGTGCAGCATTGCTGTCGATATAGAATGCAGGCTAAAGGTTAGCTTCCCTGATGTAATTTAATCTATTTTCCTTGTTCATATAGGAGTGAGCCATTCTGCTTTAAAGCAGGTAGCAGAGCAATACCTTGGCGTTCACAAAGGAGCAGGAGCGCCAGGAGACGCAGCGATTTACCATGGAGGTAAGGGTACTGTTACATAATCGTGCATAATCAGCCTGATTCCTGATGTTTACGGCTCTCAGGGTGTTGGGGTTGTTTTAAGATTTACAAGAGCATTAGTTCATAGTTCTCAAATCTTTTTAGACAAAAATGGATGAATTCTTAATGGATTGAAAATGCAAAAAAATCACAGTCCATTTTGAACAAGAGCTCCAAAATGAGGTTTAGAATGGAATGGATGAAGGAGTAATAACTTAATCCTACGTGTAATAGTCTAGGTAGCCAAGGTCCTGTTACAAATGAATTGAAAACACACAGACATAGCAACAAATAGAATAAATAACAGTAAAAAGACCAATCATAATAATATTCTGGAGTTTTTCAACTGAAACGTGGAAGTTAGAGTCATTATAAATATTGAATCAAAGTCACTTGCCCACTAGTCTGAGTGATTTGTATTTAGCATTCAACTGTTTAGCTTACAAGGTAGTTAACTTTATCTGTGTGTGTGTAGGTGAGCTGCGGGTGCAGAATGGAGACAGTCTGACGCACACACTGGTAGCCTGTGAAGGGGCTGCAAGTGGCACAGCTGAAGTCAATGCCTTTAGCCTTCTTCAGCAGGTTTTGGGAGCAGGTCCTCAAGTCAAGAGAGGCTCCAACGTCACCAGCAGACTCAGTCAGGGTATCGCCAAGGCAACCACGCAGCCCTTCAATGTTAGTGACCACTAAATACAAACGTTTTTGTAACAAGTTATTTCAGCTGTAGGTGTTCCTAATGAATTGTTGTGTTCCTCTTTTAAAGGCCACAGCTTTCAATGTGTCATACTCTGACTCGGGCCTTTTTGGACTGTACACAATCGCACAAGCTGGTACCACCGGAGATGTGAGCGGAGTATAGTAATTAACTCAGTATTTTTGTACTGCCATATTCATCAAAGAATAACTGGGTAATGTGTAATAACAGACCAAGTCAGTAGAAGAACAGCCTTTATAAAAATAAAAAAGTTGGTTCATTGCTGTCTGTCGGTCCATTTGTCTTTCTATCCATCTGGGTAGTAACAGTACAACATATATTGTATAATTGTAACACATTAGCCTGTGGCTAGAGCCTTAGATTGTGACACTATATAGTACTTTGTTTAAAAAATTCTACATTTGTTGTTGAATGCTCAAAAAATATATAATGCAAGCTACATTTTCAGACACTTTCTATTTTTGCTGATTCTAAACATGTATCGAAATAAGACAAGGTCGTATTGCATTGGAAATTGATAAAATAATGACTTTTGTAAATCTCTATCTGTTCATCCATCCATTCATCCTCGGCAGGTCGTCAAAGCTGCCATGGCCCAGGTGAACGCTGTGGCTGAGGGAGCCATTTCTGAAGAAGACCTCACCAGAGCAAAGTGAGTACAATTACTCTTAACTCCGCTGGCAAAGTACACCGTTACTGTGTATTAGAGTAGCCTCTTCCATCAAACCTCTTGTAGATGTGTAAATCTTTGTGCATAAACATTATGTATCAATGGGTTGATGGCTTTTACCCAATGGCAATAAACTCTATGGTGAGTTTCATGTTTGTGGAATAAAAATCATTTAAACAAAAGGTCTTGTGTTAATTGGTTTGTTTGAAGGTGCCAACTGAAGAATGAGTATCTCATGGTTTTGGAGAGTTCGGAGGGATTGTTTGAGGAGATAGGAGTTCAGGCTTTGGCCACCGGAGCCTACAGCCCACCAGAGGCTGTGGCCAAGAGCATTGATTCTGTGACGTCCAATGATGTTATCAAGGTACCTATATATGTTTTATATATCTTTAGTGCTATATTCCACGTGGAATAAAACTTGGTTGCACAATTTGTAGTTTGTTAAATAACCAAGAAAAGAGCTTGTAAGATGACTTCTGAGTATTTTGAGTGTTTGTCATGGTTTGTAAATGCATAACTGAGGTCATTATGAATTCCTGCTTCATGAAATATAGAACGCCTCTCTGATTATCACATGTACTCATATCTTGTTTTTTTTTTTTTCTTGTAGGCTGCAAAGACGTTTGTCAGCGGTAAGAAGACCATGTCCAGTAGAGGACATCTTATAAATACACCGTTTGTGGACGAATTATAAGGCTGAGCAGTTTTGAAAAATAGCAAACATTTACTAACCACTACTGTCGACAATGTTTTTGTCACTTGTCACCACTGTTTGCGGCAAATGTGCATCAGTAGTGGGAAGTATATATTTTGTCAGTTTCACTGTATATCTGTTGTAAATTCATTAAAAGCTCCATCTACATTGATTATGTAATTTCCCACTTGTTCTTTTACTGTGACTTGCTGCAGCATTTATGCTTTGCATAAACACATCAGATGCTGAGCATATGTCACGAAGGCTTTGCTAGTGCATAGTTCACCACCAGGGGGAAACACGCTTGGAGTCATCAAAGCTGCTGTATCAGACTGTTCTCATGGACCAATTATGTAATACTGTTGCTTCAGTCTACTTCATCTTCAGAACTTCTAAAAGTTCTAAAACTAAAAGTAAAGAAGGACCAAATATGGGATGAATACTTTTAACAGTAACATGCACCGGGTATTCAAGATGTGGCCATTCAAGCCCCCCTTGCCTGTGTCCAAGACAAGCCAGGCCCCCTCAACCCCAACTGCTACCCGCACAGACGCACAAACAGAATAAAGTGATTAAGTACAAACTTTTATTTACAAAAAATAAATGGCGGTTGTAGGTTGTTGCTCTTCTACTCTTATACACACACACACTTTTACATTTCTCAGATATTGGGATATTATGAATTTAACGTGTACAATTATAATTTTGGTAACCTCATTGTGGACAAAAATGTGGGCACCCCCTGCGATCTCTAGCGCCCCCCTAAGGGGGTCCCGGACCCCAGGTTGGGAACCACTGATGTAGAAAGATAATGGAGTACAAATGTACAGTTTTAATTTTTTTTTAAATTGTTTTGCTGTGTTAACCAAGTCTATTGTAAATGAACAGACATTTTAAGCGAGACTAAGGACCAAGTTCTGACCAGTGGGGATCAATAGCTTAGTCTAACACTGATACTAACGTTTAAAACTGAAAGATTTACGAAATGCCTCTAAAAATCGCTAATGGAGAGTATTTTCCAACAAATGCGGAAAAATGCGGGTGGGCCTTTACAAATGCAGTTACCTGGGTACAGGTCTCATATGCTTGGAAGGATGCTGTTCTGTAAGAACAGTCTCCCTCTGATTAAAGTGCAAACAGTAAGATACATTATGATTTTGAAACCCAGTTAATGCTCAACATGTAAACGAATAGTTTTTGGGCCGATTCTTATTAATAAATTAGTCCAACTGAATCCAATGTAATCATCTTGTTATATGCATTTAATACAAATCGGCCATTTTTTAGTCAGCTTCTTAAAACCATGTAAGATGCCACAACAACCTCTGATTTGGTTGGCTCTTTCTCTGTTTATATATAATTTCTTTTCCTGACTTTTAACTCATTCTATATTATGTACACTGTTTGGACAAAACTACATTCCCTGGTTTAATGATTCAGCATACCAAAACATTTTGCACAATGCCATGCTTCCAAATTTGTGTACCAACAGGGAAGGCCAGCATTTCTATTCCAGCATGACTGTGCTGCAATGCACAAAGCAAGGTCCATAAAGACATGGTTGGATGAGTTTGTGTGGAAGAACTTCACACTATCCACCCTGACCTCAACCCCATCCAGGAACTTGAAGGGAGATTGCGAGGCAGGCCTCCAACATCCGTGTCTGACCTCATAAATGCTCTGCAGAATAAATGGGCTCAGATTCCCATAGAATAACTCCTACATCTACATCTAGCTGTGACCAGTATTAAAGTCAGGTGTCCTAAAACTTCTGTCCATATAAATGTATGTTATTCACAAATTTTCCTAGAGATTATAAATGAGAAAATGATGACTTGCCTCGAATGGTTAGAATAATTGATTCGAGCGGCTCGAAAGAATCGGTTCGGTGGACTGATTCCGCTCCAGACTGCTTCGGATCCCGCGAGAACAAGAGGCGTCCAGCGCGATGTTGGAGGGCCGAAGTCCCTGTGTGCTATTGTGTATGAATCTATTGCATTTTTATATTTTATCTCTGCATTCCATTTCATTATAATGCTTCTACATTTGCACTATTATTCATAACAATATTACAATATTACTTTCTCGATTGTCAGTGATATAATTACTGTTATTACATTAGGAGAATATTTTTCTGACACTACTACCTACTTCTAATTCCTATATTTCATGAAAAATAAATAAATAAATAAATAGATAAATAAATAAACACATATATATATGTGTGTGTGTGTGTGTGTGTGTGTGTGTGTGTGTGTGTGTGTGTGCGCGTGCGCGCGAGAGAGAGAGAGAGAGAGAGAGAGAGAGAGAGAGAGAGAGAGACACACACACACACACAGAGTCTGCTGCTCCGTGTTATCTGAGAATGGACTAGTACATTGGGAGATCGTTTCTCCGTGTCTCCTCTTCACGCTCCTCATTTCATCTGCTCTGGAAGGCCGGGTTCGTGTTTTTGCTATCGGATGTGAGTTGTGTCTCAGACCGGGCCAGGTTCAGTCCGTGTTAGGGGAGAGGTGTAGAGGAGACGGCGGGGCGAACGGCTCTCTCCCTGCTCTCCCTCTGTCCGCTCCACGCAGAGGAGAGCGGGAGGTGGGGGGCATGAATAAGCCGAGCGAGAGGAGAAGGAGGAGGAGGATGGCTCTCTACTCGCCTAATGGTGTCTCCACACTTTCGGGAACAGCCTCTCCGATGTCCTTCTGATGTGTTAGGGGTGTCGGTGCGGTTCCGGGGCCGTTAGACGCTGGTCCGGATGGATGTTTGGGTGTCGAGCCGCCTCAGGCCCTCCGTGAGCCCCGCGGATCCTGGAAAAGCAGCTCCAGCAGCTCCGTTAGCTTAGCCTCTGTGCTAACCGCCAGCCGTGGGCTCTTTTTGTGTATTTATCCACCAATTTACTGACAAAACCACCATTTTGGACATGTGATTGTGCTCTTTGAGCGTGGAGAGAAGATGGACTGCACCCACGGAGTTCATATCTTGCGATAAATGTGGCCAAACTGGGTCTGAAGGCTGAGCCCCAGACTCGGGTCCGTTGTGTAGGAGCCCAGCTGCTAGTCATCAGGTTACCGGTGGCTTTTCTCCGGGGTGAGGGAGAAAGGGGTGGACGGGGGTGAAAGGGCTCTTCTCTCATCACAGAAGGTTTATTTTGTCCACCACAACAGTCCAGTCTCGACACTAAAAACTGAGATGGATAAACTGACCATAATTTCAGGGTGCCTCTTTCTGGCTGCTGATATTTTTGCCATTGCTAGTATTGCGAATCCAGATTGGATCAACACAGGAGAGTCTGCAGGTGAGTTTTGCTTGTTTATTGTCTTTTATAACGTAAAAAATATAATTATATGCTTTAAAACCCATTAGAAAAGGGTTGGCTCATGATCACAACACAAGGATGTCCTTGTTGGAAGCTTCCCTTGCGGTATGTAAAGGTTTGGTTTTTAAGACCAAAAAAATTCATTTTTTTCTGTGTTTTTCCATCATTGTTATTTTTCCATTGTCTTCTCTCCCAACACTGTATTCTTGCACTTGGAGGCCTGTGCTAATGGCATCCGCCTCCTTTAAAGGTCCATGTTCATCCCTCCCTTTTAGGCCCATCCTGTACTATTTGCATTTGACGTTTATTAAGGTGCTGAGTCAGTATCTGATAGGAAATCAGTCAATATAGGGAGGGTGTTGTGATTTAGGACTAGCTATTCAGCTAGTTTACCAATGAAAACAAAGGTCTTATTGGCTATCAGGTCTAATTTTTCAACATATTTTCCAGTGCAGATTGGAAGGACGTGGTTGAATACACACATTAAATCCCCTTACGTCTTCATATCAAGTTGGCCGCTTTTATTTATGCCAGCCTTTAAAAACCAGGGCAGGCGACTGATGGACAGCTGGGCTTTGTTCGCAAGGCCGGGCAGCAGCCCTCTTAAGTGGGTCAGCAAAGGTTCAAGCACAATCCATGAACTCTGCCAGACTGCAGCAAGGTTTCTTTATATTTTTTTTTTTACTGATTTACTTGTCATATGTCACCCTGACCAATCAGGTCCAGTACTCTTTGACTCTTTAAAAGCAGGACTGATGGTACACTGCAGGGATAAAAAGTATTGGGGCGCCTGAACATTACACCAAGAAGGACTCAAATGTATAGATTTTATTATACCCCCCTTTGCAGTTATACCAGCTTTCACTCTTCATGTAAGGCTGTCTGCGCAATTGTTAAGCGTTTCTGTGGGAATTTGTGTCTATTCATACCCTCAAGCACTGAGGTTTAGCAAGGAGGCCAGGCTTACACTCTCCATTCCAGTTCATCCCAAAGGCTCTGTGCTGACCAGTTCCTCGATGTAGTGCATGTTGTAATAATTGATTAAATTGAGTCATTTCAGGGTTTGGCAACCAATAAAAATCCAATGCCACTATTCTAAAGCGCACATGTTTCCGTTATGTTTGTAGCTTTGGCTGTTAGATTGGTCTGTTACACACCTGGAAGGGCCTTTCTTGCAATGTTTACAAGCAAGACACCTGAGCAAACTACTGGAAAGGTTCTGTCAGCGACCGATTCTTGCATTCAGACTTCATCAGAGGTGAAGACCACCCCAGTAGTGTATTAGTTTAGATGTGTCGGCTTTAGAAGATGTGGCTTAATGGCCTTTTGTTCTGTGGCAGGTTTATGATTATGGCAATGACATTTTTCATTTTCATTTGACCGCACTACAGTTCTTTGTTCTTATTTGTGTGTGTGTGGAGATTTTATGCTCGTTCATTTGTAATTGATCCTCATGATATGTTATAGCAGGCTGTTTTGTAGTTATTCTAATATCACTGTGATGTGCTGCAATGAGTGCAGGCCTAGTACTTGGTGTTTTGTTTTGACAGTTGTTTTTTGGAACCACATTGTGGAACTACAGAGTTTGTGAGTGTCTCGGAGCTGATAACCTTTTGGTTTGTGGTTAAAGTGACTAGCAGCGGTTAAGAGCGCTCTTTCCTTTTGTAAACACTGTAGATGCACCTGCATAGTGCTAGGGCTGCAATATCTATAGTTTGATTTTTACAAAAGCTTTTCACTAGCTATTCTCCGCCCTTGTTCATTGTACAGAGCTGTAACGTCATGCAGTGTATGTCATTCACGGGTTGCATCAGATTGTTTTGAAAGAATGCTTTAAAATTCATAAAATATATTATACTATCTTAATTGGCTACCCTGTATTCTGAATGCAATCGAAATTGAAACACCTTTTATAACTTCGGTGCGAATAGGTGTGGCTGACCTGTGGCAGACTGTATGTGGATATATAGAAATGGGCTGTTTTGGAAGCTTATGCAGGATATATTTACTGGGAAGTGAACAGTGCTTTTTAAAACAGTATTGACCTACAGCATTAAACTCTTATTTCAAAAAATCAAGGTAAATTCACTTCCATAATCTATAATATGGGACCTTTAATGTACATATCTGATAAATATGTCATACTGTGATATATTAAAGAAATTCCTTCCTCAGTATCAGTTATATTCAAAATGAAAAGAAGATAGACTCAGTACTCAGACAGTTCACATCGGGTAGCACCTCCTGAAGGAAATTCTTTGCTGAATGAGTTTTGTATAAACCATTGTCACCTTTTTTCCTGTGCCTGTAGTTGACAGTGAAGTGTCCGTGGCTCTGCCCTTCCTGCTGAGGCCCGGGATGAAGCAAAATTAGACCGTTCTCTCCGGAGACAGTAAACGTCATTTTATAGAAAGTAATTTTGTGCCTACTGGCCTACCTCTGGGGGCTGTGGGTGGAACTATTTTAATCTGACCTTTAGTTATTTTATTCATGCTTATTTTCGGAGCACTGGTGGCTGTAGGTAAATCCCAAATTACTACGGCCTCGAGAATAGTGCATTTGATGTCCACACAGGCCCGCTCGAATGACAGGACGCTGTGCTGCCTAAATCACATCTTGCTGATCACATGGTTAAGTAAAGAGCCTAATGCTTAATGCTTATTTAGTTGAAGGAGAATTGCCCTAAGGCTTCAACGTTTTCAAAAAAGACAATGCAGCTCTTGTTGGGGGCCTGGAATGATTAGCTACCCCCCCCCCCCCACTACCCCCTGGCTTTTCCTTTCCTGACTTGTTTGTGTTTTTTAAAATATGGCGGCTGTAGTAGTGGATGTCATGCAGTTTCTGTGTGAAATCAAAATGCTATGGTTGTTACAGCCTGGAATCTGAAAGGGTACTGTGATGTGCAGACCCTTGAAAATAAACAAACATTTGAAAATGTATAGAATGTAAGGAAATGATTTGATTTAGCTCACAAAAGGCAGTTTTATCCCACCTCCGATATAATTTAAGCATGTTGTCACATTTTTGCATTGTGAGATCACAACATTTTGATGCGTTCTTAGCCCTCTATAGTTTATACAGCATCCTGTTATTTTACTTCCTTTTCTATTGTTACTCCACTCCATTCTGTAGTAAATCAGTGATGGCATTGTGTGCACTATGGTTGCTGTTTTGCTCCACTTTCACACATGACCTGTAAGTTGGTGCTGAATAAGAAGCTGTGAAGCATCAGTCAGCTGACTGTAGGCCGAGGATCTGACGCACCAGTATCACTGTAAAGCTGTCAAGTTTCTACTGTTTGTTGAACGTTTTACACCTGAATGTTTCATATCAGCTAAAGTATCTTAACCCATTTCCTTTATTGGTTTTCTCAGGGTTTTTTTTGTCTGAGTGCCCTGCCTTCGAGGTTGGCTTGATTGGTAAACCACAGACGTGTCACAATGATTTTACTCCTACACACTAACAATCTAAAGGGGACTGGCAGTCTGTAATGTGGCCTTCAGCACAGCGTTTTAGACTAGGGCTGAGTGCAGATAAATGATATCTTATGCTGCCAATTGGAACAAGATGTGTGTGTGTATGTATGTACACTATATAGATAAAAGTATTGGGGCGTTTGACCGTTAGCAGAGACTTTAATGACGTTGCATTCAAATGCATAGACTTGAATATGGAGTTGGTCCCACTTAAAAGCTGTAACAGCTTCCACTCTTCTTGGAAGGCTCTCCACAAGATTTTGGAGTTTCTGTGGGAATTTGTGCCCATTGAATCTGTAGAGCATTTATGAGGTTGGACAAGAAGGCCTGGTTTGCAATCTCCACTCCAGTTCATCCCAAATGGGTTGAATGGGGTTGAGATCAGGACTCTGTGAGGGCCAGTCAAGTTATTCCACTCCAAACTCATCCAACCATGTCTTTAGGGACCTTGCATTGTGTGCTGGAATAGAAGAGGGTCTTTACCCCAAAATTGTGTCCACAAATTTGGAAGCATGCATTGTCCAAAATGTCTTGGTATGCTGAAGCATTAAGATCGCCCTTCACTGGACGTAAGGGCCACCTGAATTCAATAATTAAGAGGTGTCTCCCAATACCTTTGTCCATGTGTATATATTACCTTTTATCTCAAAATGTTTGTTGGGTGAGGAAGTGGGGCTGTTCTGATGACACTGATGGCTGTCATCACATTTGGGGTCCCTCCTTTAGTTATTTTTGAAAACGTCACTGACTTGTTCCATCATTTTGTGACATAGTTGATGCAGCATCATGTCACTCAACTCAAATCCAACAGAGGAGACACAAGCGCAAGATTCTCTGTCAGAACATCAGAAATGCGTCTTTATTGCTCTACTACTACTTGAAAGCATTTAAGAACCAAGCTGTGCCACATTGAGACTCCACTGTCATTCAGGGTAGCTTGTTAATTGACGGCCAAGTTATCTTTCCCATCCCAGCGTATGATCTGTCCTGTTTCATTCGAGTAGAAATGGACGAATTTACGGACAAGAGCTCCAGCGCACACTGGAAATAACACAATAGAAAAGCTCAAGCTCCCTCAGAGTCTGTGACTAAGAATTCATGATCTCACGGGGATGAACCGCGAGTTGGTGGTCGTGACATTTTGAAAACAAAAATCCCTCCCAGCCTTTAATTCCCGATAGCACTCAGTGTGAGTGGAATGATTAATACGCCTCTCTGCCTGCTGCTCTACGTTGAATATTCACTTTACAAGGGGCTTGATTGTGTACAGTAATAGGTTGTTTTGAATCTGGCAGGCCTTTTTAAAGGTGCCGTTTCTGTTCACAGTAAAAGAAGTGTCAGCATGTAAATGCCAGTCCCTCCCGCTGATCTTAAGCTGCTCTTGAATATGTGGCCTGCAGGACACAATTCTGAGTGGAAAACAACAAGGGGGTACACTCTCTTCTGAACTCAAACATTTTTTTGTTTAAATTTGATATACTAATGCGCACTAATCTTCTCATAAATATATACCTTTAGGTACAAATATATTTGCTTTGTGCAGATTTCTTTGTTAATGACGAGGTACCGTCCCCACACACTGCTCCCCGGACGCTGTGTTCCTGCCCACTGCTGTGATGTCACACTTTACTTTACACTTAATAAAATCATCTCTAAAATATTAACGGTTTGGGAGAAGTAAAATGTTTGAAGTAATTTTCTCTTCAGGTCCAGGAAGAGTGTGCCTGGTCTGCAGTAGAGTGCTGAACTTGCTTTAAGGAACTGCAGTTGTGTCCTTATTCGCTTGTTTAATTCAAACTGTAATTAGAGACTGTAGCACATGAGAGTGATTTTAGCAAGTAATAAATGCAGAGACATTTGTTTTCAAGAACATGTGTTTTAATGGAAGGACTGAGATTCAATGATTTTTTTTTGTTTAGAAGAAAACAGAAAGGCCTTTAGGAAGATTCTAAATGTCCATGACTCATTATTGGTCTGATTAGGCAAAATATTCAGTGAGTCAGTATGGCTTGCATCATCAGATGCATGTGATGGTGGACTTTTGAGGAAACTGTAAAATCATCAGGGTCTGCTCCCGGTCCATACATTTGATTTATTTTTGTTTGTTTTTTAATGAAGATGTCATTGTGAGTATGTGTTTGGATTTAAAAATGAACGTTTACTTCTTTCTCAATCATGGTTCATGAATATATGTGCGTGTCTGTCCATGTTACTGCACAGTGAGGTAAATAGCAAAAGCCTGCAGCGGCACACACACACACACACACACACACACACACACACAGCCTCCGCTTTCCGCCCACAAGGGTTCAAATGGGCGGCTTGACTCATCCCCATAACGCTTCCTATCTCCAGCTCAGCTCGCGCAGCACTAATGAGAGGATAGTAATGCTCAGGAAGCATTTCCTGCTGCAGTAAATGCAGCCGGTGAGCAGGAGGGCAGACCAGGGAGGAGGTCATTAGACCTTGTCCTGACTGGGCAGAGAGAAGATACGCATTGTGAATGAAATATGCCTGACCCGCCCTAATCCTCTAACCTCAAAATCCGAATTTACACTTTTTTTTTTCACACTTGAAAATTGTCCTAAAACTTTACATTGGCCAAAATAATAAGCTCTCAATTATATACTACATTGATCTCAACTATTAAATGAATTGCAGCATTTGAAATACACTGAAACCAGTGCTTGTGATGTCTATCACTCACACACACACACACACACACACACACACACACACACACACACACACACACACACAATGTTGATAATAGCAAAAAATGTTGCATGAATGGATTAAAATGCAATACGGTTTATATCTAAACCTTATTGCAAGACTATCCCAAAACAACGTCTCTGGCGTCTTATTTGTAATAATATCCAGTACTAGCTTCCTGTAGCTTTTAGAGACATTAATGGCTGGTTCCCATTGATACTGCTGAGGACATTTCTAAGACTCAATAATGTTGTATGGCATGCCAGCCTTGTGATTTTATTTACAGATCAATCTATTATTGTCTAGCCGATCACCTTTCTAGCTGGCTACTCTCCACTTTGAGCCTTCTTTATAGAGCAGGTGTTGGGGCTAGTGATGACTTCTGGGCAGTTATGATGCTCTATTGCTTTGACTTCAGGTGTATTGTTTCAGTGTAACTGTGGAAGGATCATCCACAACTGTGTGTGTGTGTGTGTGTGTGTGTGTGTTTAGAAATGCTAGTTGTTTATAAGGCTGGAATTTGCGTGAAGCAGCAGGGGGACTGCCTGCTGCTTGGGGAATGTTTACACGACACAGACGCAAGTCTTTATCAAGCTCTTTAAATTCATTCTTCCCAAAAGGTGCTGTTTCTTCAACTACTCATCAGATTGTATTTAAGTTGTGGCCAGTTTTCTGATAGGTCCTTGTGGATTAATGTGGCATTGAGTATATGTATTAAACATTACTGATTTCTAAAGGTATACTCTCATTAAGTTGTCATGTCTTTGTTGTTTGTGTCAGGCATTAGGATAAAGGGTTAGGGTTAAGGCTAGGGCTATAAGATTAACATGGGAAGAGTCCCTCCATCATTGGGATTAGGGCTGCACGAAATTAGGAAAACATGCAATATGCGATAATGTTGAGTGTTGCAATGGCGATATCACATTTGATAAGGAAGTAAAACATTTTTTTTTTAAAAAGTAAAAGCCTTTGTGGTGTTAATGTTTTTCTGCTTTGGATTTGCTGGTAATCTAGACTCCAGACACTGACTAGTCTATGCAGAAAAAAATGAAATGCAATATTTCCATTCCAACATGTTTTTTTTAAATTTTTTTTAAAGAATTTACTTACAGGGCATTTAATGTCTCCCATAAAACATTTGAACCATTGAACATTGTTGAAAAATTCTGAAATGTTTTTTTTTATCATTTTAAATCTTAAACAGGGCTCAAAATTGCGACCATTTTGGTCGCATATGCTCCCGAAATTTCATATATGTGACCTCAAAATATATTGTCGTGCGACCGGTTTTAATTTCTCTAAAAAATGTTAACAGTGTATGTGTGTTCTGTGTTCTGAATGCTGATACGGTGACCGTTCTGTCGTTGAGATTTTAGATTGGTTAATAATAGCTGTCAATCACTCAGTCAGGTGACGGCGCAAACTACAGCGGGGAAATGTAAATGTAAAGAGATGAAGAAGAGGGAAAATGAAAAGAACACTGACAGATTTCTTTTGCAAACCACCTAAAATCACAAATAATGGCGCTGGTGATAGTGATGGTGCTCATTCATTTTTGGTGGGTGCTCCTAAATTTTTGCTGCTGCTCCCAGTGCTACCAAGTAAAAAAGTTAATTTCGAGCCCTGGTGCACATCCTTTGGTTAGCAATGACATCACCTCATACAGTTTTGTTGTAAAAACATGACTTTTAACATGACAAGATGGCAGTGAAGTACAGTAACATGAACAGGTGTATATTTGTAAATGCATTGGTTTTCCTGACATAAAACAACATCACCCATTCCAATGTTATGGAAATTGCAAAGGCATCAACAGATTTGCTTTCAATCAAATGATCAACATCAGACAGATGCTCAGATTTATTGCTTGAAACCAGAGCTGGTTTGAGTTGCAAGTAACAATCCCAAGTCAGTACAGAAGGTTCTCAGATGGAGTCATGAGTCAATACAGATAAATCTTAAGTAGGTAATTAACATAACTAAAAAGAGCTGGTAGTCCGAACAAAGTTTAGTTGCCCAACAATGGATAAAAATGTCTTTTTTTTACAAAAAATGAATAAGTATCAAACTAATTTTGCTCATTTAAGTGGCAGAATCGCATAACCTTACAGCAAGCTCAGATCTTTAACTACCGCAAGGAAAACGGGATGTTAAATGTCCTGTGAAATTACTACAGGAAGACTAGAGTTCATTTGCTGCGAGAGGGCTTATTGAATTTCTCTAGTGTTCAGCGTCTGAAGACACACTTGAGTATGGTTGTCATGCATGTCCTTCAAAACAAAATAGGCAAAGTGTAGCCGTAGTTACTCCCCAAACAACATAGAACTGAATCAGTCACATGAATGGAACTTCCCTTCACTGATGCCCACATCAGCAAATGAATCCATTTATTTGAAAACACCTCTCCAAGTTTCAAGTCAAGTCCTCAAGTAAGGCTGAAGTCCGAGTTAAAGTCAGAGACACTGCAGTTGAATCTGCAGAATGGGCAACTGTGCTAAAATGTCTGCATTTTATTCATTCTTCCACATTTGTAACTCTACAGAGAAGCGTTACATCTGTTTGCTATTCGAGGTAAATGTAGTCCCAATTTCTACATTTCATAGATGTTTATGTTGTGGCTAAAAAATCAGCATCAGCTGATGATCAGCTAACTGGGGACCACACCCTTCCTCTGTGTGATATTACCAAATCACCAGTGTCTTTTTGTGTAAGTTAACCTTGATCTCTGTCAGTGAGCAAATTGTAGTCAGAACTAACAATGACCTTTTTTGGGCTCCAGATGATGATAACCCCCCTGTCTCATTTGTCAAGTTTTCACCCAATGGGAAATACATACTGGCTGCAACACTGGATAAGTGAGTGACTGTCCCCTCTCAAACCATGTCTCGGTGCTCAGTGGAATGCAGGCATTCTGTTGTGTAATATTCTCTGTCTCTCTCTCTGTTGCAGTACATTGAAACTTTGGGACTATAGTAAAGGGAAGGTAGGTTACTTTTGTTTAATTTTGAAATGGGTGTGTGGCCTAGTGGTTAGGGAGTTACCCCTGCAATCGGAAGGTCGTTGGTTCCAATCCCATCTGCTAGTGTCATCACAGAGGTACAGTCCCCTCCTTGGTAGCAGCCCCCTGCTGCACTCGCTTAAGGGGATATATACGCTACTCACAAAAAGTAAAGGATATTTGGCTAGAAATGTCAGGATGAACCTAAAATGCACTACCATGAAATCAAGACGACACCTAACAATTGATCAATAGGACCACGCCATTGCAAGGCTTCAAATAAGATGAAGAAATCACCATTGCATGCTTCTACTTAAATGATCTGCTTTCATTATATAATATCACTGTATTGTGAATACATACATCTCATCCGAAAGCCAAAAGGACAAACTCTTTGTCTGCAGAAAAGAAACAAGTATGAAAGCGACCATTCTGTCATACATGAACATAACACAGCACACAGTGTGAACAGCACAAAATCATTTATCTGTATTTAATCCATTCACCAAGTGAAGCGACAGGCTGCCAGAAACACAGGGCCCGGGGAGCAGTGTGTGGGGATGGTATCTTACTCAGGGTACCTCAGGGGTGCGTAGCAGTCTTGGTAATCAAACCCACAACTTCCTGATCGCAGGGTGAACGCCCTAACCACTAGGCTTCCAGCTGACCCGACTCATTACCTGACTCAAATTACTCATGACTGTATTTATGTTCCCTATCACCTGTGTTTGCAGTGTCTGAAGACTTACACTGGACATAAGAATGAGAAGTACTGTGTTTTTGCCAATTTCTCTGTAACTGGAGGCAAGGTATGTAGCTTGTGTTTCGTTTCTTGTAGCTTTTGGACACAAGTTAGCTCCACTTGAAGTAACATTAGGCTTCTTACTTCCATTCAGTGGATTGTCTCCGGCTCTGAAGACCACATGGTGTACATCTGGAATCTCCAAACCAAAGAAATAGTTCAGAAATTACAAGGGCATGCAGGTAGGGTATACAATACCAGTCATCTAATTTTTATTAACAGCAGGACGTTCTGCACTCCAGAAAGAGTTTGTGTCGTAGAAGAACATGAGAATATTTTGTAAAGTTTGGAGTCTGTATCCACTGGGGTGGGAGATTTGCCCTTTTGCCCAAAATAAAAATAAAATAGTTCTGTCAGAATGTATATCAGATATTCGAATATCAGTATTTTGGGCATGTGTAGTTTGGTGCTTGAATTGTCTCAGTGGTAATTTGGTAAGAAAAACATTTTAAGTGGATGTTTCTAGCTTAAATACTAATACAATATTATTATAAAATAATTGTAATCATTATTATGACAGTGCAGTAGTTCATTAAATGGCTGCAACATACTATAATAGCAGTCAGGTTTTTTGGTAACAACTACTTTGGTAAGAACCGTTGAACTACTTGGTAGGAAAGTGAGATTTTCATGTTTCTAAAAGCTTTGTGTTATACCTAATAACGTCCATACCTGTGATAAAATTTCTGTTACACACTCTTTCAAGGCTTATTGCTTTAATGGTTTATGCTTGTTAAAGTTTTTATTGAACCATACATCTAAGCTAATACAACTTTTTTGAGTATACCTACACAGTTTGCATGAAATATTCAAGAAGATTTCTGTTGCTCAACTGCTGTGTACTTTCTTGTTGCTAGATGTCGTGATTGCGACAGCATGTCATCCTACTGAGAACATCATAGCATCTGCAGCTCTGGAGAATGACAAGACCATCAAACTGTGGAGAAGCGACTGCTAAGGCAGAGGAGGGCTGAATAGACTTTTGCCAGAGGTTTCTGGCTCCTGTGGAGTTGTGAGGAATGCATAGAATACTGTTTTTATGCTGGTTCGGATACTTGAATAGTGCAGGGTTAACTGAGAGATGGGCTGGCCCAGTGTGCTCAGAAAATCGACAATCTTCCCCATGGCATTGTTCCTCCTTTCTACTGCATTTTTCTATTGTAAATCTTCTTTACAGTCTTTACTTTTATGCGTTCTTTGAGGATATACTATTGGTATCTGTTGAAATACCAAATCAGGGCCCAAAAGTATCCTACTGCTGAGATCATTGCCTCTAGTGCAGTCTGTGCGGCAGTGTGAACGGAAGAAAAGGTGGATCATTGAACATTTACTTTTTTAAGGGTTGCAAGTTTGTTGGGAGGGAGAGACTGTGTTAATTAATCCCACCCTTTGGTTTCTAGCAACGATTGACTGTGTAATTAATTAACTTGTTAATAGGCTGTTCTGCGGTTGTCTATGCCCTATGGCTTTGCACTTGTAAGCCTTATGCACTTAAAAAACATTGTATAAACTAACAGCATCTTTTTCTCACTTGCTGATATTAGATATGAACGCTGCAATACGACCATATTCAGTTTTAATGCATTGCAGGGATAATTACTCAAGTTTTTAACTAGTACAGTGTCCATTGTACACTGTCCTCTTGCATTTAAATAGCCTATTTGAATTTACTACCTACAGTCCCCAGCTTGGGTGAGAAGCCCTAAAATAGATGTATGAATTGTAGTTATTTAATTTTTTGTCTTTATAGATCTATAATATATAGAGTAATGGATACATCACATGCAAGTCTAATAAAGACAAAACACTGTTCAGAACTGAGAATTTAATAGTCCTTTGAACAATAAACATTGTATGATAGAACAACACACAATCAACTCTCGTTTTACTAGTATGTAAAAAAAAAAAAAACAGGGATCTTCTGTCCTTTTAAGTGAAGCCCAATGAAACAAAAGTAGCAAAGTAAACAGGGAAAAGGATTTCGCGGCGGCCTCTCGTAGAACTGTTCTGAGGCCTTCCCTCCTTTTTCAAAAATGAACATTTACACCAGTAATGTATGCGACATTCAACAGAATTAAGGAAACAACTGCAGTGGAACAACAGCTTAAACTTACAATTGTACAAAAATAGATATTTCTTCTTTAAATCCATCTGTTCTCAAATGATTTGCTAACACAACAACTTGGGTGCTCACGGGAAAAGCCCAGCGAATCCAGAGTAGCTGCAGCAGGGTTCTATCGGATGTCACTGCTGGTCTAGTAGTCCCTGCTCGACTCGTCCCGCCAGGTGATTTTACAGCGCTACACCTCTACATTTATACCTTTAGTTTAATGGGTTTTTGCCTCAATTCAAGAGAGAAGAGGTACTGCGTTTTTACCTATTTGCTGGTGTGAGTTAGTTTTAAAACGTATTTGATATTGAGGGGATCTATCCAAAGATTGTAGGCTAAAATATATGTGAAGAAAAAGTACATTATAGCATTTGTTTATAAGCCTGAGTGGTAGACTCTGCTGATCACTGAGTCGAGATCTGTGAGCGATCAGAGCACTGTCCAGTAATGAACATTTGGAAGAGTGATTCCAAATTCGACAACTTCACCACTTTTTGTCATAACACTGTTTTAGTTCGGCTTGGCTCAGCCTGCAAGTTTAGAGCTTCTCTGCAGAGTGGCTTTTGGCAAACGTCACCACAATTTGTTCCTTATCGTAACACGCAAAAGGCATTGCACAAGCAGGACTAATATTACTACATAGACAATTTAATTTTAGCATGTGTTCTACTATTGCATCAGCATGAGGTCTGAAAACGGTTTCTGACAGGAGGTTCTTCAAAGTTGCTGATTCAAAATGACTCAGTGTTGAGTTGTCAAATTGCTACCGGCACCTCTCAAACACTAGGGGGCAGGCTAAGCACTTCCTCAAACCTTACATATCCCTGAGGCCAGACCTTCATCTGGATTCTCTTGAACTAATTGCATATTTTCATAGCAAAAACACTGCCTTGCTGGGAATCATCAGATGATATATAAACGCCACTGAAAATCTTTGGAAATGCTCGGTATATAATTGAGATGAATTACAGAGGCAAAACAATTGAGAAATCGAACATCTTCAAACTATTTTACACAACTCTAACAATGAATCATTGTTTTTTTTTTCTTCCTATAATAGAACTCGAGTCAGGCCAAGAGCACACCTGCTTCTTATTCTTGCTAGACCATTCTGTCATTCATATACCTCTTCCAAAAAGAAAAGTACTTTCTACTACAGCCAAACAACACTGCAGTTTCCTCCTTGTGGGGACCGACTTCTGGCAGCTGCGAAAATGTCAACACTTTTTGACATAAAAAATAAAAACACACGAAAAAAAACAGTAAGTGCTGGAAATACGACCAGTAATTTCTTTTGTATCTTTCCCACATCAATGAATTCCAGATACCGATTTGCAAATTACATACGATTAACACTGAATATTACGTACAGTCCGTTACCGAAAGGCAGTGATGAGGTGTCGGATAAAAGGAGTCATGTGGTACCGAGAGGCGTATAAGAGGTAATGCACAGTTTTGCAGCCTTTCATCAAATCTACACACTCGCACTGACATGAATGTGCACAGAGATGCAACTGTTTGACCATGAAACGAATGGAATGCAGAGGTAGGCCTCCATGAGGCAGAATAAATGAGAAATCGTTAGACCTTAGTAGTTCATATCTTCTTAAATCCATAGAACCTACTTTGTGTGACCTCCCATGCATGAACTCATGCATACCAGCGATGACTCTCTTAATCCGTCTTCCCTATAAATTATTCCAGAGTGAAAGGTCTTTATGCAATACGTTTTGACTTAGAAATTCCGAAGGTGAAGCACCGAAGCAGAACTGCTTGTAGTTCACATGTTTCTTGGACTGTTAGGTTAGATGTCCATCAGAATAGATAAAGCAGGCTTCACTGCGATGCATCCTTTCATGGCCTCCCGAGATGGTCTGTGCAAAGGACTGTACAAGCATCGTCGTTCTTCTTCAGGGAGATGCTGTTAAACACTGTCAATATCTGAGGCACTCTTCCATTATGTCATTTGGTGTGGCGCCTCTAGCATTTCCATTAGGAAAGTGTCGATGGGTGTGTCTCCAATTAGTTTGAAGAAAAACAGGTGCTCCAGACACTTCAGACCGATGGACCGCAGAGCAGGCAGCCGTAGTAACAGTTTGGCAAATCTGCTCAAAGAATGAGAAAAAGCAGTTATTATAAACACACGATTTTGGGAATTCATTATAAACTTCTGGTTAAGACTGTCATCACAAAACAGTGAGGTAATGGCCTTTTTCAGACATCAGAATTACAGTCAGTTCTATATGTGTGTGTCCAATGGATCAAAAGCCAGTGCTCTCAAATGAATAGTATTTATTAAGTGTGCCATACAGAACTGGACACTGCTGAACCAGTTCATACACTTACTTTGAGTCTACAGTCACTGTCATGCAGAGAAACCACAATCTGTAATTGGAATGTACAAAGAGCTCCTATATGGTAAGTGGAGCTGCTAATATAGAACCTAAGTGTAGATACACGATAGAGGTGCCAGATTAAATGGCTCTTTTGTGATTTCAGCTTAATCTTACTATACTTGACATAAAATTTGCATAACGTATATATACCTCCCAGGCTGGTCTGGATATTTCTGTTTACAGTAGGACTCCAGCGAAGCGTAGACTCTCTCTCTAAGTGCCTCCACCTCTGCTGGGTTGGACAGACCCTTGGAGTCTAAAAGTGAGAGGTGAACAAACTTTAGAAACTACTACGACATTTCAGTGATCATTAAATCGAGACTGCAATTAAAGGACTGAACTTGTTCGAGTTGATGCTAGGTTTTACAGCGTGTGATGACAAGAATTTTAATTTCTCCATGTGGCATTAGATTTCATTGTACATGCGAGGTCTATGAAACTCCAACTTGCGTTATGTTCGGCAATGCTGGCCCAGATGAAACTGCTGGAGGCTACATAAAAAGCTAATTCAGAGCAGCACATTCCTTTTCCAATACTGAATAAACTGATCAAAGCCTTCAGCCTCTTCCAGGAATATTCATCGCGTAACATCCAAATGGGTTCAGAACTGGCCAGCTTAAGAAATATGACTATATCCATTTTCTAGGGTGTGGCAGATTAAAAGATTACCCTCTGCCTTACTATATTTACTTTTCTCAGATGGCCTTCATAGTTTTGTGCCGTTGTTCTGCATGTCCTGTGCCAATTTCAGGACTTTTGAGATTATAATTGAGACACTTAGCTGCTTTAAGTCAGTGCTTTTCACTCCAAACTGGTCATTTCCAGCGGTTGTGTAAACGTATGCGTGTGTGGTGTGTGTGCTTCTGTACCTGGATTGAAAAGAACAATTGCTCGAAGGCATCCAAGCTCAGACTTGTCCATCTGCATGTCTCGCATCTTAGACACCAACTCCGTCAGCACTCTGTTACAATAAAAAGCAACCGCTTGTAACCTCACATTAGTGACCTTTCCAGTTTCAAAGGTATGAAATTCATGTTTGTTTTTTTTTTGCTGAACATCTTCAGTCCTGGGAAATTCCCCATGCTGAGTAACGACTTGCTGCACAGTCACGATCACTTCTCAATCACATTTCGTTTTTATACTGACTTGGGACTCAAAACCATTAAGGCATATAAGGCCGCTTTGTCTTGGCCATAGTCTGACTGAGCACCCTGTATTTTATTAATGAGGACACTGACAGATTTTATACTCCAAGTGAAACATTATCGCACGGCTACATAAAACTTCCACGTGGCTTAATGTAAAAGTGCAATTAATAATGTAAAAGCGAGCGAGACAGAGGACATTTTCACACTGAAACGTCTTTAGTGGGTCATTTTCAAAAACTCTGACGCATGATCTTTGGCATTAATTGCCCTGGTTTTCTAGATCAGCAAAAGTCCTCCATGACCGGAAATTACTCTCAATTCTAATGTTTCTAACTTAAACCCTGAAATAAAGTGTAAAACGTTTGGGTGAATGTCATTCTCCTAACAGATTCTGACCTGCATTTACACCAGCTTTTCTTTATTCTTCCTATTGCTTTTACTATTAAAGCCACACTGGAGTCAGTGAAGTTATTAGTAGTACAGATATTCAAATCTTATTAGTACCAATTTCTACTGATAATCACATGATATTTGTTTAAGAATCAAGACATTCCAATGAAAGATAAAATACTAATTTCTACTTCTACTTGTATGCTTGTTGGAGGCAACAGCGGCGAACACACTGCAAAAACAATATCCAACGGTCAGCCACTGAGGGCTTCTGAGGACCGACAGCTGGCTTCGTGTGTCCTGGGCCTGGGGTTCAAGAATTTGGCAAGACTGAAAAGTGCTGCACACTCCAAGACTGCAGATACATACCTGTCAAAAATGGCACCTACTCCTGCACTGTGTGCACTGTTTCTATGGACGTGCAGGCCTGTCGCGAGCAGTATGCCATCTTTCACGCTTATAGAGCGGTGAGAGAAAGAAGCAATGAGGAGCTCATTCCACCCTGTGAGAGAAACAGAGAGGCTGCTTTCAGTGGAGGCATGGAAGAATAAACAAAAACACAAGAAAGGCAGTAAAAAGGAGCCTATGAGGATGCACTGAGGGACCAGATGAGGTAACCAGATGAGGTAAACAAGATGGCTTTGGTGAGAAGACAGTAAACAAAGGAGCTTCAGTCAAACGAGAACCACTCTGTTTTCAATATGTCAAACAGGGATCAGGACTGGACACACTCCAATATGGCCAATAACATTATTTCTTGTTTTTATTATGGAATAACATGCAGACGAATAGAGGAGTGCTCGGTGTACTCAGGCAACATTAGGCCTGTGGAATACACACAGCATGTGAGTGCAAATAAACCTCTTATTCTTCGAATGAACTCAGTGCAACCTCCTCAACAGAAGAAGTCATTATGAGATCCAGAACAAGAAGGAAATCTCAAATACATCATATATAATGCTGCAGAAAACACATTAACACACGGTGAAAGAATGAAGCGCTATGGATTATGAAGCATGCTTATTTAGTTCTCCAGTATTGCTTCCTTAGAGCTCAGGGCTTAAAGACTAGTCATTTGAAACCTTCAAATACTGTCACTGTATATCTCCATAAATATTACTTTTCAGGAGGAAGACCATTTTTTATGTAATCTTTAATGGCATTTTGGACGTAGTGTTGCCCATCCCAGTAAGTTACACTATATGGACAAAGGTATTGTTTTTCAAGGCTAAGGCTAGGCCCCTTACTCCCAGTGAAGGGTACTCTTAATGCTTCAGCATAACAAGACATTTTGGTCAACACCAGGCTTCCAGTTTTGTGGACCCAGTTTGGGGAAGAGCCTTTTCTATTCCAGCATGACTGTGTCCCAGTGCACAAAGCTCTATAAAGACATGACTGGATGAGTTTGGTGTGGAAGACCTTGACTGGTCCACACAGAGCCCTGACCTCAACCCCATCCCCAACACCTTTGGGATGATCTGGAGCAGAGATTGCGAGTCAGACCTTCTTGTCCAGCATCAGTGCCAACATTATAAATGCGCTACAAAATTACTGTCCCAATACTTTTGTCCCTATAGTGTATGAGGTTTAACATGCTAGTGATGGCATATTCTGATATTAATGGACAGGCGCAAATGAGTTCTTAAAAACAATTTCTAATGGCATTTAAAATATTTGTACAATCCTATATGCTAATATTTCAAACACTAAATAAAAGCTAGAGCTAGTATCCACTAGTTAGCACAATACGATTTGAATAATGCTAATTGTCGGCTATTGGTTTTCATTTATTCTTGGCAACATTAGCATTTCTGACACTGAACTATTCTTATGATGGTTGCATACGATCAAACTGAATTATAAAATGAGTGTAAGCAAATGTTTCTGTATGTATAATAAATAGCACATCTTGCATGTTGACCTTAATGCCTAAATGCTTGTTTGCAGTTACATCAACACAGTCATTATTCTAAACATGTTCAGTAATAAGGTGGAAACAATCAGTAATATTGACTGCAAACTAAGAAATGCTTGTGGAGAATTACAATCAAAGACATGTGTAAGATGGGTATTGCAACTCTGTACTCAATTTAAAACCTCACTTATTTCAATGCCACTGAGTATTAAGAGATGTCATGTCATTCAGTACCTTCAGTACCTAAGAAGCCAAAAAACAAGCTTGTTCCAAAATACAGAAAGCCGATTGGCTGAACGCAGATGTAGTTTTCTTTTTTGTGAATTGGGTTATTTAGTATACATTTGGTTTTATGGTTGTCGACCATTAAAAATAAGTAGCACAATTTTTTTTTTTTAGAATTTTTGTGCTAAATGCAATTAACCACATTTGTACTACATATACCTAAAAAAAGCTGTATTTTGTTGTGCAGTACATCATCACCCCAGGTGCTGCACCACTGAACAGCTTGCAGTTGTTTACTGACGTACCTGCTCGCAAGAGGATGACTTGGTCATCTAATGGGAGGTCAGAAAAGTGTGGTATCCTCTTGGCCCACTCCACTAACGTAAAGAGCTGTTTGTCCGCGGCTTGGCAGATGTTTGTTACGGGGTCGTTGGGCTGCAGAGAGGGAGAGATGGAGAGGGAATGAGTTCTCCATATTTAAAAAAAAATGCTGCTCGGTACTTTAGCATAGTGGAAAATGTCGGTACAGTTAAAATAATTTTCTGTCTGGTCCGAATCATAAAAAGCAAGCTGTAATTGCACTTGTCTTGGTCAGAATGTCTGTCCAACACAGGCAAACACGCAAGGACTGTCATTTCCAAGCACGCAAGGACTGTCAATGGCTATCTGGACTGCTTCAGTGTAACCGATAGTGAGGACAATACGACAGTAAGGAAAAACACAGATGGAAGCACACGGCTAGAGGAATACTAAACAGGTAAGGGAAAGGCAAGCAACAGAGTTTCATTTGAGCCCCTTCCTATAACACACACACAGGAGGAATCTTCAAGGATCTAAAGTTTTCTTTTGAAGATTAGACAGCAGATTTATCTATCAAACCGCCTTCAAACTGAAGACACC
>JBBPDB010000040.1:4501639-4521516 GCA_037974465.1 Brachypetersius altus
AAATTATTTTATTTTGAGTTTATTTGAGCGTAACTTACATTTTAAACATGTTTAAAGATCACCGTTTTAAAAGGAGGTTTCTCCTGGTGCAAATATTAGCAAACTGCTAAGCTAGCTCAATATAGCTTGTTCTTGGTAACTACTGCATTAGAATTACCCAAATTACATATACACATAGTTGACATGTTAGTAAAAATGACTAGTCTGTTGTTTTGGCTCTATGTTGATAACTGGAGGAATAGTTAACTAGCTAAGTTTACATTTCAAAACTAGAGCGCTAGAGGGCGCTTCTGCCCAAAAGGGTTAAACAAACAAAATAAAAGTTATATTTATGAAGTGTTCTGATATAATCAGCACTATCTAAAAAGAAGCACGTGATAAAATTTATACATTTGAAATGTTTTTTCAAATTAGCTGCTGTCTCGGGTGGGACTGCGAAGCCCCAACCTGGAGCTACTTCTGATGGAACAGGTATAGGCAGGGAGCCAAGGATCCATTCTGCTGAGTTTATTTACAAAACCAAGACATAATCAAGGCACAGGGGCCGTTAGAATAACCAAATAAACCAGGAACTAGGAACACGCCAACAGGCGGGGAAAATTAGGCGATGGTTACTTGAGGATCAACTGACATACACAGACTTAAATATACAGAGTCATCAGGACCAAATCAGAGGGAAAAACACACACAGGTGAAACAGAACAGAACAGGATGTCAAAATAAGAGCCAGGACAAGAACAGTAACACAAGTCAAAACTAGAACAGAAACATGAAAAACCAGAACTGAACAACCCAGAAATCTTAACAAAAAAGCAGTGGCCCTAACCGGCCACCGTCCAGACCGTGACATGGACAAAGACTTGTTGCTATACTGTAAGACTTGGTTGCAAAATGATTTAATGCAGGGGTGCTAAAACCACAATGTTCTTATTTTGTTTTATTTTTTGCTGAAAGTTTAATATTTTTAAAAAGGTTTATTTTTAAGAAATAAAGACCAATACCTTAGAAGAACTGTTTTCCTAAAGAACCTTTCTATGGACAATTCTTCACATCATTTTGTGACATTTTTAATGTGTTAAAAACCTCCACATAAAGATTATGAGAACCCTTCAATTGGTGAGGCATCTTTATACTATATGTAGGAAATGTGACGGTCTGGAAATGTGATGGTTCTGTTTCTGTTCATGTTTTTGGGACTTTTATTTTGATTCCCTGTTCTGTTCTTGTGTCACGTGGTTTTTGGTTGTCACCTGTTTGTGTTTTGCCCACTGATTTCTGTTTGTATTTAAGCCCTGTTCGTTTTAGCCCTCACTATCTGTCCATCGCCTCACTTTAGCACCTCGTTTTTGTGTGTTTGTTCTTAGCCTGTATCCTGGTATCTAGTTCCTGTTCTGATGGCCCTCGTGCCTGTTTTTTTGTTTCTGTGTTTCTTCCCGTTGTAAATAAAGTTTAGTCAGCATGAATCCCTGGTCTGAGTATTGGGTCGCGCCCCGAGGTTGCTCACGGCTGAGGGCTAGCCCCTCTAGCTGTGACAATACCCAAAGACGCTGTACAATAAGTAGACAAAGAAAATGGAGCGTTTTGTTTGTCTACTCAAACCTTGCACAGCTAAATTTTATAAGGACCCTCAGCTCTCCTCTGCAGAGAACCAGTCTCTGAACACACTTTAATTTTTTCACTAAAATGTTCCTGTGTTTGTTTTTTCTCCCCCTGTAGTATCGAAAATAGTATTAGGTATTGAGTACAATCCTCAGTGAGTGATGTGATGGTGTGAGCACACTTGGGTTCTCAGGGACACGTGAGCTCAGATTAGTGGGGAAGTGAGGAAGGCACACAATCGAGCCTAAGCACGATGCCTAGTGTGAGTTCGCCCTAACAGAAGTTGGTGCTAGGCGAGAGAGGATTTTCTTTTAAATGGACGAGGTGTATATAGGTATAAGGCCTAAACAATGAATTGTAAACCTGAAATGAATTGTGGCCTGAACTCTGTACTATTATCTTTATCTACATTTGTGCAGTTTTGTCAGTGTTGCACAAAAAGTAGTCTGTTACAAATGATTTATCATTGCGCTGAATGATGGGATGACTGGGTTTATTTTACTGGGTCGTAAACATCAAAATGATCAAAACCACACCCTATAAATAACTGCCCTGTGACGGCTATATGTTCAACTGTACTTAATCATAAATGACTTGGGAAGAGGCCACACGTTTATGCCCCCTCAGAGGTACAGCTGTAGCATACTAGCCCCTGTATAAATAGAATCAGAAGGCAGTCAGTTTGAAACCACACTGTGAGGATATTTTTTAAATCTAAGCATTGGTTTTATAGCAGCCATGCAATCATACTTTACATTTTCATGCAGAATACAATTAGTGTCCGCTAAGACCACAATCAGATTCTAGTAGTATGACATTCACATATATTTTACATTGTATGCAGTATTCTTACAGTGACTCCTTAATTACCACCTGACAGAAACCTATTGGTTAGTCTGCAACTCAATCACAGACAACCATGTATCCAACAGAAGGAAGTAGAAACATCTTTAGGAATTAAAACTGAAGCATGAAAGGACAGGCATGGATGAAATCTGTAAAGGAAATGTGTTTTCAATGCATGCCATTAATAATTCGTTTAATTAATTCTTATTAAGATGCCAAATACTATTTTATTATTTGGGGCAGCTGGTGGTCTGGTGGTTAGGGAGTTGCCTCTTTGATCAGAAGGGCGTAGGTTTGAATCACAGGGCTGCCAGTGCTACCACTGAGGTACACTTGAGCAAACAAACTGCTGGGTTGAATGCATAGAAAGACGTTACTTTAGTTTATTACAAGTATTTGAACCATAATGTGTTACAGACCTGTTAATTACATCAATATGTTACATTCCTATTCCTATTATCTGTTTGTATGAAAATCAGAACAGATTACTAGACACCCTATGAAGGTAAACACAGACACCTGGACTTATGGTCACAGCATTACAAGATTCCTATAGGTGGATGAAAAGTAGTGCTAGAGAGGCCTGCTAATATAAAACATAGGTTGTACATTTTCAAGACGTTGGATTTTTCTGTCTGTTGCAGAAGCTAATATTAGCGACCCTCCTTCAACTGATTTGTCGTTGCTCTAGGTGTAGAGACACTGACACAGCAGATTTATCAGACCTTTACTAATCTTAGCTCAGTCTCTGTGTGGATATATGGAGAACAGTACCAGGCCAGCTGTCAGCTCCTTTCATGTTGCCCTTTGGTGTGATGAACACGTTCTGTGATGTCACCCTGCCTCAGTTTCCTCGTTCCTAGTTCTTTCTTTCATTCCTTTGTTGTGTCCTTTGTTCCTTTCAGTTCTTCTGATCCTTCTTTCAACAACACTGGAATGAACAAAGATGATTGATATCCAATTCAAATGTTATGAATAATTCCAATTAAATTTACGCTTGATTTATATCCTGAATCGCCGGTTTGAGACTACTTACTCCTTAAGACTTTCTGGTTTGTTTCAATGTCCAGAAATGTCAAAAACATGGTAAAATGTAATGAATGTGCTTTAATTTCTGCAAAACAAAACTTTAGGCCCCAATACAAACTGTTATAAATTCAAATAATTATTCAATAACGAAATCCTCTACTGACACTCTATAAAGCTTAGGTTCAACAGGACTGTTTCAGTTGGCTTTGGTAAAATAACATTAATATCTCTGTATGTTTTCGTGTCAGTACTCGTGCACTTTTTCTGAAATTGCTTACAACTATTTGGGATTTTAGATTAAAAGACAGATGTTTTTTGTTTAAACCCCTAAACAGTCTTTATTGATGGATGGATGTATTTACTGCACTAAAATCTAAAACAAAGGCCTGATTTTCACTAAATAAAAGAGAGAAGAAGATTAACTGAAGGCCATACTGATTCAGTTTATAACGACCAACTACAGCTGATTTTGTTCTATGGAACTGAATTTACGTAACTGAAATGAAAAATAAATATACTCATATATATTACATTTGAATAAAATACACTCAGATCGCTATTCGCAGTAACACTTTATTTTATAGTCACTTAAGTTCTATACAGTACTGTGCAAAAATCTTAGGCTCCTGTGCAAATCCATTTATAGCAGTGAGGGACTTTCCGTGGAAGGGACTTGCCTGCCTTACACTTCTCTAGAAATAAGTTACTAAAGATAATTTCTAGAATAGAATTGATCATATTGTAAAAGAATGATTAATTAGGGTAGTGTTAGTTAACTTAAAAAATGATGTTACTCTTGTTTACTTGCTTTTTCATTTCTCTCTCAGGGGCTTTTCACTTATTTTGGAAGGAGGTGTCCTGCTGGGATGAATAAATTGATCAAAGATGCATACAGAGAACCAACAGTCCTTTTGAGCAGCACTTCCCAGCTTTACCTTTTGTTATGTGATTTCTGTGCAGCTGGACGTCAACTGGATCCAGCTGTGCAATGTCCTGCATGACCTGCTGAGTCATTAATGAAACAGAGCTTTGACCTCTGAAAGAAAGTGTGAGTCACCAATAATTCCCTACAGTGATCCGTTCATTTTCCAACAGCTCATTTAAATACAGTCAGTGTCCTGTATGATGTGTTCTCTCTCTGAGCATGCATGCAATGAGCTTGGGAGGACGTACAGCTCAAAGCAAATGGCAGGATGTTCAATCACTCGCCTCATCTCTATTGTTTCACTTTCTGTGCAGCGCGGCGTGGCTGTCGAACAGATTAATTTGGCGAGAACAATCATGAGAATGCATTACAATTATCCATTTGGCTTGAGGAATGAGATCAGAATTGAACAGAACAACAAAGATTAAAGCGCACGCACACACACACACACACAAAAACTTGCACATTCACAAACACACACACACACACACACACACACATCTGTGCACACACACACACCTTTGCACACACACACACTCACAAACACACAAGCTGTACTCTTTCTAGATGATGTCTGTGATCCGTGTTTGACCTGTTGGGACTGATTGCTACTGACAAGTATTTCAGCAAGGCACTCTAAACACATAATTTCAGCACCGTATTTTAATACAATACTTTTTAATAAATCATTTTGCACAGCATTTTTAGAATTGAATTAGTTTTTAAGCAGTTTAAACAGAGCACTTGAAGCATTTAAAGAATTTTACTAAAGCCCTTTCATCTGTTTTAGCAGAGCTTTTTTGTCATTTTTTAGTACAGTAATGATTAATTATATAGTTACTTTGGAACCCATTACTGTACGTGTGAAAAACACAAGTAAAACATAAGGACTTTAGATACAAGACAGTGCCAAAGAAGGCTATCCTTACATACGTCAGGTGTATTGGATTAAGATTATGGAGCTACACTGTGAAAGGTTGTTGATCTGGACATCTCTACCTCTACCTGCTGTTGTCATGGCGTGGGTGATGAGGGAAGGGGAGGACACCAAGGCTAAATGCAACAGAGATTTAATGAAAGCCAGACACAAAACAAACACGAAACGAAACCGAAAAACCTCGACTCAATGTACAACAGAAACAAAACGACAAAAGAACTCAGTCAAACAAGGGGGCAAGGCTCGTGCTTCTTACAAATATGTTTGTAACTCAGAAACAAGGTCTCGCTGAGCAGCGAGGGAAAAACAGCGAAATCAGAATCCAGCGCGAACACAGTGCGTGGAGGGCAGAACATTAGGTTCTCTCCGAAGCATGAGCCTGCAACGAAAACGAACAAAAGAACAGATCATCAAACAGGGGCAGTAAACAGATCAGGAGAACACAATCAGAGCACACAACACGCATACACAGACAAATACAGACACAGGGAACTGGGGCTGGACTGGGGTTTAAATAATGGAGTGGAAACGAGGGACAGGTGAAAGCAATAAGGTCGGGCAGTGGTATAAATGAGACGTGGGGACTTGAAAGGGAGCAAGGGAGGAAAGGGGAAGGGAGGATTGGAGGAGAATCGGGACAGAGGGGACAGAGGCGGAGCCAGAGCAGGGGAAGAACGAAATAGACGAGACTGACAGTTAGTATTCTGGTGATGGGGAGCAGAATGTACGGGGGGAGGGGGAGGCGACCGTGACAGCTGTAAGGTTCTGTTATTACCTAAAATTGTACAACCGAGGGAGAAACCATTAAGGAAAAATTTAGACTGTATGGTCTAAAGAGCAATAATCAACCAGTTCATTTTTAGATTTGGACTTTAAGAAACCACATACTCTGGATCTTTTTTAAATCTTAAAAACCTTTGAACCATTTGAAGCTTCCTTTCGTATATGCTTGCTAATCTGCTGGGGGCCACTTGAAAGTGGATAGGAACGAAAGCAGCCTCAGTCTCACATATGATAATGTGATATTTCCTGTGTGTGTTTAGTTTAAAGGCCAGAGAGACTGGTCATGAATTCCTCCTGGTGAAAGATCTTGTATTGTGTGACCCTCTGTCACAGAAAAGTCATGTAATTTGCAAACCATTACAAAACAGCAAGTTGTGTAGTGTGAAGACTCCAGAGATCTGGCAACTTTGAAAGTCATGTAGGATGTCCAAGTAATTAGAGAACATAATTAGCCCAGCTGTCTGCGGGCAGATAGAATGGCATTTGCTCTCCCTCTACAACTCGGCAGCAGCCAGTACAGGCACAGGTTAGGTGATGCAACAGAATTGTTACACAGCAATCTGCTCCAAACATGTTAGCCTGTCCAATGATGCTGTATTAGCAGCAGTTTAAAAAGAAGCAGTGGTGCAACATCCTAACTTTCATTTAGCAGAAACTTCTATCCAAATTGACTTCCATTCCCTAACTACAGGGGGCAGACTCCCTAGAGCAACTCGGGGTTAAGGGTCTTTCTCAGGGAACCAGTGGTGGTGCTGAAGGTATGTTTCAAACCCATGACCTCTTGGTCAAGAGACAAGTATCCTACCTATCACACACTGCTATCCAGGCGTTGTGTTCCTGACTGCCTGCTGCGTCACTTGGTGAATGGATTAAATACAGAGGAAGAATTTCACACTCTGTGCTGTGGTGTGTTCATGAATGTCTTTACTTTTCTTTAATGTATGTAACTGACCCAGACTAAACATTTTAAATGCTTATATGTTTTCCATGCCAGTCTGTAGATCATTTTTTATACCTAACACTAACTGATTTGCATACTACCATAATAAAACTGTCATAATATTTTAGTACCCATAACCAAAAAATACACACATTTGGTTTTCACTATTATATTTCCCACCTCCTTGATGATGTGAGGTGTGGTAGATCCACTTGAAATGGCTGCAGAAACTGACAAGAAGCTTCTTCATTGCTGTCTCAATAAGTGGGCTTATTGGTAGCTTGAATGGTGCCATAAAATCTGCTAATAAACATTATTTTCACCAGGCGAATTACTGCAGAAGACCTTATTACAGGCTCCATATTTCACTTGCAGTATTTACTTTCCCCTGTGAAGTTTTATTAAATTTGTTGATTGTGCTAGCCTTAATTATGGAATACCACCAGACTGGCACTTTTCTTAATGAGCTCTACTAATGAACTTTAACAGCCTTCAGCGAAAAGATCATGCAAGACGAGGTTACATACAAGCAGTTATGAGCAAATAAATAATAAGGTTGTTGTAGAATGGAACATTAGCAAAGCAATTCGCCAACACCGCTCGGTTTCCGCAGGTATTGATGCGTCTCTTTGTGTTTATTTAAATGATGAAATGTGTATTCAATAGACAGGCAGATGTCTCTGTTTTTTCCCCTCCGCAAAAACAGAGTAAGTGCCGCATTCGTAAGCCAATGAATATTACAAGTGAAACTGAAGCGGTACAGTGTTTAGTCTATGGAGCTATCTGTTATGTTGTTAGCGAGCCACAGGGATGACGTCTGTTTGGTGTAGATGCACTAGAGAGACGCACTGTTTGGAACAAGATGCACTAGACCACATAAAGTCATGTTGAAAATGCATGGTCAGCAATTTCAGTGGACAAACAGTGGACAACACAAAACTTCTGAACACAAATACACTCACAGTTGGTCTTAAATATGTTTTAAAACTGTAATTAAGGCCCAAATGGGAGCCCACATTTTGCTTTCTTCCCAGTGAAAATACATAAATGACATCTTAGAATTTCATTGAACCTTTACCCAGGAACGTCTTTGAGTACAAAGCCTTTACAGTGGCAAAAGCCAAAGGATGCATGTGGAGAAAGAGGAAAAAAGATAAAATGTCATGAAAGCAACAATGAAGGTAGTCATATCAGACCAGGGGTCCTTCTTGCTTAGCCATATAACTTAATCTAATCCTGGATTTATTATGTAGGTCCTCTTCATGACACCAAAACAAGTTTAACCCATTGAGGCATGGACTCCAATAGACATCTGAAGGTGAGATGGAATATCCATGGTATGTTCAGCACATCACACAGATGCTCAAACCTTTCTACCTTAGTCATCTTTTTTCCTGTAAGCTACAGTAGCTCTTTTGTGGGATCAGACCAGACGGACTAGCCTTCAGTCCCTATGTATCAGTGAACCTTGGGTAGTCATGACCCTGTCGCTGGTTGTCCAGCCTTCCTAGGCTTAATTGTCTAAACCGGAGTAACAGAGAAACAGAGAAAGTTTTTAGCTTTTGTGAAGCTGAAACTTAATCAGGCGTTCTGATAAATAAGGCAAAGAAAATAGCAGCATAAAGAAAAAGACAAACAAAATAGGCAAATCTGTGTAAAAAGGTACAAGTTTTATAAAATGTCCTCGATCAGAAATGTAAGCTATCTTAACTGGCAGTAGTAGTTACCACAGTACAGACCATTATGATGATATTGGCAAGTCTGGCAACAGAATTCCTTAAATTAACCCCTCATGTGTACCGTGAGCTTTTTGACCAATCATAGATGACCAACATGTCAGTTCTTATGGGTGTTTTGATTAATATGATTAATTAATATTTAATATTAATATTCAGGTGGGGTAGTTGTTTCTGGGCCAGTAACACGGAGGACCCATAACATTTTTATTGGAGCCCTAATATTGCTACTTGCACACGTTTACGCTTCATCTCCTCACAGGTATCTACAGTAACTGCAGTATGATGCCAAATTTTTAACCTAAGCTATATTTCATATGGGCCAATTCAATGTCTGATTTATGTTCTAAAGTTTATTTCACATATATATTAGCCCTACAAGGAGTTTGTCCTGGTCAGTGCACACTAGGGCTGCACGATATTAGGAAAACATGTGATGTGCGATAATGTTATTGAGTGTTGCGATGGCGATATCGCATGAGATAAGTGAGTAAAAACTTAGCCTTTATAGTGTTAAGGTTTTTCTTTGGATTTGCTGGTAACAGAGACTCCAGACACTGACTAATCTATGCAGAAAAAAATGAATTTTTTGTTTTTTTAAACAAAGCATTTTAATGTATCCTATAAAACCTTTGAACCATTGAACAATCTGAAAATGTTTTTTAATCATTTTAAATCTTAAATAAATGTAAACATAATTTAAATTATAGTAAGTTCTTAGCCAGAAAAAAAACAGCAAAAGGAACAATCTATAACAGCAGCACAGAAGATGAAGAAACTGCCCAGTGATTTTTTTGCACTCTTCTCTGTGGCACTGGGTGAAGAGTTTTGGAAAAACACTATTTATTACGGTTCAGTCAGTTTTTCGCGATATGTATACTGCGCATGCTGATATCGCGATGACGGTAAATTTGCGATATATTGTGCAGCCCTAGATAATATAACATTTTCTGTATTGGTAGACAAATGCAGAAAGCCAAAATTGTCTTCTGTTCTGACTAATCTAACATGTCATTGCAAAGTAAATCCATAGGCAAGTCTAAAATAAAAAAAAAAACGTGAAAGAATGAAGACAGGGTTCAGCGGAGTCAAAGTGGGCCTTGGAAGCCATGCTCTTTTACTTAAATGACCATATTCTGACGGCACATTTCACACTCCAAAACCTCCTCCACCAACCAGCAAACAATTACGGTTTGTGTGGAAACCGTTGGCCTATGAGGCTGCCGAGCTCCCCAGAGAGCTTCTTTATCCACAGTACTCACTGCTGTAATGTCGCACATCAAAACAGAGGCTTTAAAAGACTCTTGATAACCGCTGCTCCAATTAGCGTACCAGTATAAATAACTTCTCAGCTCTGTCCGCAGTTAGCCCAGAGAGGCTGGGCATCAATAAAGCAAAATGATCTCCCTTTGCTGTATAAACAGCTCAATCCAATCTCAGCTGCTGTATAAATACGGTGATGAGAAGTGTTTACCTAATCATCCACAAACACCTACTGAAATGTGAACAGTAAACATAACACCACACTAGAGTGTTGGGAAGGGGTGTAGAATGCAATTTTCCTAGTTATATACAGTACAAATTTAAATTCTGGGCTCATGATTTTCCTCGATTTTTGATAACAAAATAAGCCCTGAACATTGCATCTGCAAACAGTGACTTCAGAAAATCCCCAACCACCCAGTAGAGTGTAACTGTGTACATAGCATAATCCCTTCCACACACTTCCTTCTGCTAGGATGCACACAGAGGCCGGGTTTTGATCACTAGCAGTGGTTTCCATTAAAAAAAATCCCTTTGAAGAGATGGAAGGGGATGATGACAATACGGTTTTCAGTTTCAAACAATTTTTGGATTTCTTGCCACTGTATTTATATTGTTACACTCTTAGCCTGCAAAAAAGTATCTGTCAACCTAACATAAAAACCTAAAGCAAGCCTTCATCTAATGAATAAAGTCATTCCTAAAGAAACAGAAAACGGAAAATATTCCTTATGTTATGAATGTACAGACACACAGAGACTAACAATATCAAATATAAAGTCATAATCAATTCAATAAAAACTTAGTAACTTACAGTTAAGTGAAATACTAATAGCACAAATGGTGGTAAGGAGTATGTTACTGCACGTACTAGAGGTAAGTAGTATAAGTTGTAGTAGTATTAATGATAATGGTAATACTGTTGCACATATTCCGGACAAGAAGTTTTATTTTGTAAATAAAAGACATGAAATGAAGTTAGAAAGGCACACATTGCACACGCTCACCCCTACATATCCCCCACACACTTACACACACATTTACCACACACAGCTGAGGCACTGCCTCCACACTGGCTTGGGATCCATCTTTCGTTATCAGGTCCTGGAGGCTATGAGACTGAGTAATGAGAAGGGACACCCGTTCAGCACTGCACATATTGTGCACGGACACACACACACACACACACACACACACACACACACACAGTACAGACAAAACTCTGGAGTTTCTACAATCCCACCCACTGAGATCTAATTACGCCGCCAATTAGGTCACAAGACAGCTCCCTCACTCCCACTCACCCCAAACGCTTCAACATTAGCACATACACACACACACACACGCACACAAATGTCTGCTAACACACAGACCCAACCACATTTGGAAAATTATGCCAATTTAGCAACTCAGACATAAGCGTTACAGTAAAAAATATTATCAGCACGCTAATTAACTGGGATGGTTAAAAAACCCCACTTTATAATATTACTGAAATATCAAATCCAGACAGACGCAAGTGTTGGCCCTATTACTGGGAGTTCATGTGTCTGTTAGCTGACTGAGCAGAACTGGTATGAGCTGTCAAGTGATGTTGCACTAGAGGCCATTTAAAAATATGTACAGTTGCTAGATGTGATTCTCGGCTATAGTTCAATAACAGATGATAGTCTGGGGGTGGTCATGGCTGGAGTGTGGAGTTTTTTCTTTGTCTGATGCGCCTGTGGTTGATGCTACTAACTTGGCTGATGCCAGATGAAGCACATGCTCACCCTCACCCTCTCCGCACCGTTCTCGCTAGAAGGTGGAGTTTGACGTGACCAAATTACGGACAAAATATAGAAAAATGCAAAAAATACTGTGTATTATCACACCTAACTGAAACACACACTACTTTAAGGCAGGCAACCTGAAGCCAAAGTATATGCCCAAAACAGACCATGACCTTAATTTATTAAAAATAACTGTCATTTTAATCTATGATATTGACAGTCCACCGTTTTATTAGCGAAAATATTAGCAATAATGGGCCACAAATAAGCATCTTTTTGGATGTGGAACTGTGACCTCCAAAGCAAAACTGATAATAACACAAACTGATAAACTGGAACATGAGACACATGTTACTTAAATAGCAAATGGAGGAGCAATTTATCATATACATAATTCATCTATAATTTAATAAATAATTCAGGTCATTATCAGTGCTGTAATATCTGTAGAATTTAAAACAACCAAATAACAGGGAATGTGAGTCTCTGTACTTTATTTGACTTTAAAGAAACATGACTACTGAGTCCTGTTTCACACCTGATAAGATTAAGACCTAAAACAAATATAAAATGAAATCAGCCAATATTTATTATTTGAATTTAATTCTATTTGATCTATACTGGTCACCATTTATATATCAGTTTAAAGGCATTACAGCAACAAAAGCATTTTAATTCTATATATTTTTTTATTTCTGTATCAGAAATGCATTGTGTGATGATGCAAAACCCATTTAAGCTCACTTTCCAGAGGGCAGGATTCTCCTGCAGAAAGCTGCATAAGCTGTTTACTGCCAGCTGGCAACGACCACGTATCTCAACAACAGATCACGCACGCGACCGACTGCTAACTTAAATACTGCTAAATGCAGGAATTTGCTTGTGAGCACTGTGATAAGATGTGTGGGAGATCATATTTATACACTCAAGAACATCGAAAACGCCACAACATCACAATGTCTTTCCAATAAAAATCCTCTTTCCTGATCTTAACCTGCCAGGTTCTTGAGTAGTGGCACTCCGTCCTATTGCGTATCGGTCCAGGATGTCCCTGTATTTGAGGGACACTAACCCGTTCCGAGTTAATCTCCATTCGAGCGCCCAATCCACTTAATCCACGGCGCTCCGCAATTATATCACTGCAGATTATCCTGATAAGATTACTTTGATATAAAGTCCAGATAAATTGGACAAACAAAATGCCCAGGAATGCTTTTTCCATCGCAATATGCAGAGAAGCAACAGCGCTCTCATTTTTTGCCTTTGGTTCGCAGCCACAGGAAGTCACTAAAGATCTGAAAAATTAATGATCCTCAATTCCCTCGTGTGTTTTCTTTGGAAATGTACACCAGAATGCCTCAGTCTTCAAATCGGGAAGAATTAATTGCGCAAAAGTGACATCTGGGGCTGAAGGAAAGCTTATGCCGTATTAGCATAGGGACGAATGGTCCATGAAAATATGCTTGGAACAGGCTGTGTTCAGCAGTGCCACTGCAACCCCCTCTGAAGGCTGAGTGTGGCTGAAACTCTGTAGGTCATGTTGAGTCTAGACGGTTTAAGACCAGTTATGCTGCATATATCCTAACACGACCCACTTCACGCACTGCCAGTAATAAACAATCATCATGCACCTCTTTTACCGGGATGCCTATTTTTGTAGTCAGTCAGTCAAGGCATCTCTAAGTCTCATGTTAATGTGGTGTCAGGAGACACAGTTATTTCTGCGGCAGGGGACACGCATTCTCTACACGTTACCATGTCGTAAAGTGTGTCCATAAGGGTTGAGGTTCCAAAAAGCACCCGATGATATTGTGAGTGACAGCAACACATATCAGGGTTGTGAATCTCGTACCTCACAATGGTTTGGATTACAATTCTTTACTGAATGATTAAACACATCCTGAAATCTCAAATTTCACTGAAGGCGAATCAACACAGCTATTCTTTTAAGGATGTGTTTTGAAAAGTTGTTTGCTAAAACAAATTTTATCTGCATGATCTATTTTCTATGCCCATTATCCTAAATGCAAAGGGGTACTGGAGCCTATCCCAGCACTCAAAGTGGAATCTCCAGTCCATTGCAGGATAAATATAACACATTTCCATTTAAAAATCCTAGAAAAAATGATGCCACAGTTAGCTCAAACCTGATATAATTATAAGTGACTGTAACATTCTAAAATCAATGCAACTGAATCTCCACTTTCATCAAGGCATACTGATGGAGTGATGCATTATATACACTTACTGTTTATGGTTTAATGACTTTATCACCGTTTAATTTAGTTTTTCATTGTTACTGAACAATATGTATTAGAATGGAGGCACTGAAGCCTGCGAACTGAGTGCTGGTGGGTAAGACTGAAGCGGTATCTACTGCCTCCACTAGTCAATCAGATAAGTAGGTTTATACAACAAAGGGGCAGTGCTCTCACTACATAAGACACCTGTATGCTGTGGCCTGTGCTATCTGACACTTTATGTGCACGGACTCGCTGAGAGGAGGACAGTGTAGTGACAGACTCTGCAGATAAACAGAGAACTGCACCTGCTACTGGCGGCACAAGTGCATGCTTATGTGTATATATAGTTTTATTCTCACATGGCTGTGATTGCTAGAGTGAGAAGGTGCTTATTTTGGATTTCTGTGTCAACAATATGATGTTATTAAACTGGGGCTGATTTACTGCTCCAGCTGTAGATTCTGTGGCTATCTGTGATTCAGTGAGAAACTGAATATGTGCATATGTGTGTGTATGTGTGTGTGTGTGTGTGTGTGTGTATATTATACATAAGTCTCCAGATAAACAAACAAAACGTTACACTGGCACTAATGAGAAGAGAGTGAGACTCACCAGCTGTGTTGTGTTCAAGTGTAACTTTTTTTTTTACTCTGCTAAAATTGCTACAGCATCAACTCACGTACAGTAAGACACAGCACATAACAGTTAGTTTATAAAACCGCAGTTTGAGAAAATGTGTGACTCTCATTGTGACAATTTGCGAGGGAACGGTGCATGTTCAGGGTATATGTTCAATTAATGAATTACTCACTGAGTAGCTGAGTAGACCAGTTAAGTAGCATACCATAGGACAGGACACTTAAAACATCACGATTTATACACAAGTTTATTTTTACAAACGTGTTCAGCCATGTATCAGTTCAGGGAGTCTGAGTTGCAGGTTCCTCCTGCCAAGCACTGAATGATTCGGTGATTCGGTGAACGAATCTTTCGAACAAATCTTTTAAGTGAACTGATTCTAATACACCTAAAAGACTGCCGCCCCCCAAACTAATCGTGATACGAACTGAATCATGGGTTTGGTGTAATTTTACAGCCCTAATATATACACATATACACACATTCAGTTTCCCACTGAATCATAGATAGTCAAAGAATCTACAGCTGGAGCTAGAGGTAAATCAGCCCCACCTTAATCACATCGTATTGTCGACACATCAATATTAATGTTTATATATTTATATTAAAATTCTGTTTACAATACTGTATAGTTATTAGCTCCCCCAAAGCATTTTTAGTATTGGTGATATATTTATATAAAGGTTAATTGCAATCCCTCTTTTTTACCCTCACTGTAAATCTGACAGAGAGTGCTGCTGTTCTGTGGTGTTCCAGGAGGGTGATATTTCGTCTCACTGTGTGCTATATGCATATGGCTTTAGACGACAATAAAGCTCTACTTGATTTGACTTGATGTGAAACAGTCTGTGGCCTATTACTTGGAGTGAAAAGCTTCTATATTTTTTTAAATCTCTACAGTCTGTAGGAAGTACTTAATGTAGACTTAATGGCAATCCAACCAATCAAAAGCAATCCATCAGTCAAAGAGTGAGAGAAGAGAGAATAAATTCAAAGTCAGTTAAAGTGACTAATATTGCATGTGTGAGAGAAGGGCTTACTGCATTAGTCTGTGTTCGTAATGTAGAACTTACTGCCGCACTGTTGTCTTGCTTCCATTATCCATGGAAGATATAGCCTAAAGTCAGCTAGCCAATAGCATTTGAATTTATTTACAAAGACAGCATTGTCACAACTAGCTTGCAAGTTAAAGTATGAATAACTCTGTGTTTCTGGGCCCTCTCTTGCACCGTTGCATTTTCTTATCATAGGACAAGCTTCTGTTATACAAGATTATTAGGATGCACAAACTGGCAAGAGGGAAAACAGAAGAACTTCTTTTTAAGACAAATAATGTAACCAGCGTTAGAATGAGATTATGTGTGTTATGCTTAATTTGCTACTTAATTAATTTAGTACATACAAAGTAAGCAATTATGACCGACACAGAGCCAGAGTAGCACAAATAAAGCATGTTTAAGGTGGTAAAGTGGTTTTGTTGGGTTATAGGATATGGACACAGTTAGTAGACACTGATGAATCTTATGTAAATATTTAACAGGGCATGATGAATTTCATATGCTATGGTGTTATGCTAAAATGCGCATTAAAAACTGAGATTATTTGCATACTGTTGACATTAATGAACTGTAGAAGTGATTGAGTTAATTATGGTTTAGTATTATTTTAGGGAGAAACACTCTTTAAAAAGACTGATTTACCCCTGACAGATATATATATATATATATATTCACACACACATACACACACGTGCACACACACACACACACACACACACACACACATATGGCTCTTCTTTCAAGTATAAATTCTAACCACATTTTATCATTTTAGAAACTATGTCCCAGATATTTTGATTCAACCTTGAGAACATGCCGCATAAAGATGCTCCGTTTATCCATGTTCTATTATTCATGACTCAATACGATCACTCCTGAGCTTCCAGCACCATTTAGCTGAAAAAGCCATAAAGAACTTTCTGGAATGATGAGTCATCGTGGCATGGCTGGAGAGGAGCAGCGGGCGCATTATTATAGTTGTTTTGGTCATTGCGTTCATTGCTACGACATTACCGGAACAAAGGACACAAACAAAACACTTGAGCTTGAGCTCTTTTCAAGAGAATTAAAATAGAACAAAAAAAAATCCTCAAAATATGAACATTTATAATCAAGTCAGAAATATGATTTGACATCAGTTGGAGCTTAAAGGCTAGGATTTGTCCTGGACGGTTTGACAGTAGCCCGGCATCAGCAGACCCCTCTTTATCCTCTCAGTCTCCCTGCTTTATACCGGAACAGTGGATATCCTTTCGCTGTGGATCCCTGCAGTGAGATTGCAGACTGCCCCATTTTTGGAGCCATAACACACACACACATTCAGAGAGAGGGAGAGACTCCGAGAGAGACAGAGATAGAGGATACACAAACGCATGCCACCATTTAATTTCCACACATAGACATCTTGTCCATCAGCCAACTTTTAAACAACCAATTATGCGGTTGATTAATTGAGAAATGCTTTAAAAAGGAACAAATTAGTTACATTTATAGATTTGAACATATATCCTTTACACACACACACACACACACACACACACACACTATATATCTATATATACAAAGAGGTTTGAACTAATCCTTGGTCTAAAAGTTTGCTTTGCACTGTTTCTTTCAAAGTACTTATTAAAATTGTACTTTGCTTGTTCAATCTAGTACCTTTAATAGCCATGAAATGCTATTTTCCCTATAGTTTGGACACAATCTAAATGAAGAAAAATGAAGATGACCATTCTTGTCCAAACAATTAATTTAGATGCTATAATTAATAGAATGAAGCTCATATCTCCACCATGTGCATTTTGTCACAGGAGTGTTTTATGTCACTATGTACTGTTGTGTCCCTCCACGTAAGTCATCTAGAGCGGCAACACTCACTCTCTAAATCTCTAACACACATCTGTCGAGGTCAGAAAACAGAGAGGTAAGCAGTGGTACCAGTGGAGTGATATGGAGTGGGCTCAAACACTTTAGAGGGGCTTGGGGAGGAGACAACCTCCTGGTAATAAGCTGCAGTTGATAGCTCCTTTTCAACTCCTCATTTTATAGCCCCGATGATGCTGAGCGCCTGTGATGAATGGGTTGTGTGTATTTAATAAGAGCTGCCAAACAGTAACATTCTGCCTGTTAATGCTCTTGTTTATCAAGGTAGGGAGGGTTTAGGAAGCGCAAGACTAATATTGCTTATCACAGATTCGAACAGAAACAGCACCGATATTTCTATGCTAGGCTTAAAAGGAAATCCCAACATATTACGCCGCAATTCGGGCGAAAGAAGTATTTTACCTCTTAGGCATCTGTCACTTGAATTCTACCAACACATACCATATGTGAGCTCCGCTGGGCTTGGTTCAGCCTCGCACAGCTCTTCAGACTGTTTTATAGAGACGGCGACTGCAATCATCAGGAAAAAATTAGCTCAACGCTCAGCAACACGATCCTATTGGCTGCTTGGGCCGTCCGCTCTATTTGAGGTCAGCCCAGACATTCCAATGGCTAATCTTTTCCATTCCTCAACTCTCGTACTCTCTCGTACTCTCTCTCTCACTCTCTCTCTCTCACTCTCTCTCTCAAGGAAACTATAGGCCTAACACAAGGGCTGCTTTGTATAGCCTCTCTGCTAACATGTCTTTGCATTCATGCTACGCATTGCAAGCCAACTGCTTAATCAGCGTCATGACAGGATGCATGAACACATGAAGAGAGCATCAGAGCTTCTCACCGACACTCGGTCTTGATCTTCAGTGTGCTGAACGCTGGCTTTTTCCCCGCTCTTTCCAGCAATCTATTTTCTATAGCAAGCTAGTAATATAACACGGCTGAATTAGGGCCCTGGCCACATCAGAAGAGGGACGGGAGTTCAGACAAGTTGAGCTATGTTTGCCCACTGGAGGTTCGCCCACTTTTCCCAGCATCCCCTGCTTTGTTCTGTTTTTTTCTTCTCTCAGAACGCACAACAAAAGGCTGTAATTGTGGTGGGCGCTAACCAGAGAGAAACAGAGATAATATGGTATTCTCTCACACTTCAAATGCGGTCGCTTACGAGGATTTACAGGAGCATATTGGGAATTAGACTGGATCCAGAAATGGCAGATGCTGCAAAGAACAGGGACGACGGTCATTTCGCTGGAAGCCACGCGGCTGTTCTTCTGCAAGCCGCACGGTTTATATAGTTCATAAAACAACCATTAAATGATTACGACGTGCAAAAAAGCAGCAAATCGCCGAAGGTGATTACAGGGTAACAGAGCAAGACAATGAAGTCTACACACATACAAGCACTCCACATATAATTATTCATTGCTTAACTAAAAGAGAACATAAAAAATGTTTAGCCCTGCCCGAAACAGTGAAGGTTTGAGGGTTGCTTCAGACTGGACTGCATTTTCAATCAGGCTGTTTTTAGGGCATGTCACCAAATACAAATATCATAAACCCCTTTTTATATCTAACATATAGGATATAGGATGGGCGCTACATTTTTACTTCTCTCCTCTCAGAGTAACTAAACACCCCAGCGAACTCTCTTTCACATTAGAACTGCTAGAAATAACATCAATACAGCGCTTCCATTAAAGAAGAGGGAGAGGGTAGATCCCGGGCTTTGTTGCAACATGTTTGTAATGGAAAGTATTCAACACTATGAAACTGTTCTTTGTGCTCTCCTACCTACGAAGATCTGACATGACACGCTATGCTACTCCATGAATGCACACTTCCACTGCACTGCCACGCAGCATGGGGTCATCGCTGTCAGTGATTTATGAGGACAGGTACAGTAATTGTTATAACATGCAGGAGGTCGTTTCGAGAAAAGAGGGAGGTATAAATCATAACTGTTTTTGACATGGCTAATTACCAGTGGTGTTTTCTTTGAAAGAAGTTCGGGTGGGTTCCAGCTTGTGCAGCAGACTTTATACTCTAAAGCAGATGTAGGCCTACAATCCCAGGGTACTTGAAACTAGATTTAAATGTGTACATTGGTCCCACATAAATGTATTACATGATATTTCATCTCTTTCATCTCTACCCATTTATCTATCTATCTATCTATCTATCTATCTATCTATCTATCTATCTATCTATCTATCTATCTATCTATCTATC
>JBBPDB010000040.1:4526688-4546452 GCA_037974465.1 Brachypetersius altus
TTATTGTAAAATTAGTGTTTTAACACTAACGTAACACTACTGCCCAGTAGCAAACAGCTTTTAAGTATAATTTTCTCTGGTGCCTAAGACTTTTGCACAGCACTGTAGTTTTTAACATTGCAGGACAATATAGAAGAATATGCCTAAACTGCTCCAGTTCTATATACTGTATAACAATATTTTAAAGAGTTTATACTGTACAGACCAATTCCATATTTTATTAATTAAAGAGCATAATTAGTCCTGAATTAAAGAAGTATTTCAATAAATGTGTTTTCTACTCATTTGAAATACATGCATTCCTTCTAACGTAATGAAAACAAACTTAATTCATACATTCGTTGCAATGCAAACATTTGGAAAAGCTACCAGCCGTGGAAAATTACTGTCATCGGCTCACATAACTTTCATCAGGCGGTTACATAATTGCTGTGACAGGCCCAACATCAACACAGTCTTCTCTCACAGGTTACCTTTGGCTCTATTTGTGTTGATGTAATACATTTCATTCATGTGTAAACGGTGTACAGATTTGATTCCCATCGATTTAATGTGTCACTCTACAGTAGTGTAGTAGGTTTCCTTTCTAGAAGCCAGATTTACGTCCGGTTAACGTTTATTAGGAGTCGCAGAGCAAAACAAAACAAGCTGTGTCAGGTTTACAAGACATTCTTTTATCATTACTTTAATAAAAAATGTATTTTTTTCATCTAAAATATTAAGAGATTATACACTGCAGAGCAAGCTAGAGAGTATTTGTCTACAACATACACTATATGGACAAAAGTATTGTATCATCAGATACCATGACACTGCGATTATATCTGAATCGCTGTACTGCCCAGCACTAGTTCTCGCATGAGGTTATGCATTCAGCAATACTGTCATTACTTTGTAACAGGTCTACAAGTGTACAACGGTCCATAGTACAAGGGGCAACCTCACTGTTATCGATGAATCAGTACATACTGCTGCATGGAGCAAATCATTAACAAAAAGGCTTTTCAGCATAATGCAGATAACCCTTATGTGGGCGATTGCATTTCGTTCAAAAAGCTTCAAGTGCAGGTTCTTGAGGGGCAACAGTTTGTGTAAGAGTGAAACAAGAGACGGCTACTCTCTCTAGAATGTGTGATGTAATGTGTGTGCGTGTGTGTGTGTGTTTGTGCTAAGTGTCACTTTAAACCGACTTTCTCAAGCGCAGTTTGGCCCGTCTGCGCGGCCCTGTCTAGGAGGAGCCCATGCAGCCTTTGATACGGAGCCAGACAGTGGCTGGAGGGGTGTCTGAGAGACGCTGTCACTTTAAGCAATTAACTTTCCCTTTAAAGGCTCCCTAATAAAACTGACAGCTGCAGACTTTCACAAAGGGACCAATCACCTCTTCAGAAACACAAAACTGCAGAGCCGTAAACCAGCCTGGTCCCCTTTTATTGGGGTGGTCCTGAACACCTCCGACCTTACAATGAGAGCCTACACTTCCCATTGATGCTCATGGACTTGGAACTTTCTGAGGAATGTTAGCATGTGTCTCTCACTCACAGGAAACAGACACACAAGGATAAAAGAATATATCATGACTTTATAAGAATTGCATAACGGACTATTACTGCGATATGTTACACTGGTATATGATATTTTTTTGTATTACCATTAATATTTCTGCAAATGCAGTTTCCTTTTCCATTGTGTGAAAAACTACACCATGATTGAACCGATATAAACGGTCCAGAATTTTGCTACAATAAAATTTCATAATGTGTGTTTTTCCCCCTGTAAAGTTACCATTTTGAAAGGTTTAGTTACAGCAGTGACGAAATTCTAGTAAAGTTGATTAAGACTCCTGGGCGCAGTGCCTTGCAGAGATTAATGACAGATGTCAGTTTGTGTATGAATGAAAAAAACTCTTGCTGACAGAAGACAGACCATCATCTACTAGCTATTAAACCTCCTACTGTATATTTATTATTATTTTTATAAGTATACTATCATAATATATTATCTAAAATATTAAGAGATAATACACTGCAGAGCAAGCTAGAGAGTATTTGTCTAGAACATACACTATATGGACAAAAGTATTGGGACACCTGACGATTACACTACCAAAGACTGCATTCAAACTGCATTCAGATACATAGAATTTAATATGGACTTGGTCCCTGCTTTGAAACTATAAAAAAATCGAGTTCACTCTTATCGGATGGCTTTCCACATAATTTTGGAGTTTCATTTATGAGGTCAGACACTGATATTGGATGAGAAGGCCTGGCTCACAATCTCTGTTCCATTTCATCCCAAAGGTGTTGGATGGGGTTGAGGTCAGGCCTCTGTGTGGGACAGTCAAGTTCTTCCACACCGAACTCATCCAACCATGTCTTTATGGAGCATGCTTTGTGCACTGGGGCACAGTCATGCTGGAATAGAAAGGTTCCAGCACACACTCTGTCCACAAAGGTAGAACCACAGCGGTTGGATATACTGAAGCATTAAGATTGCCCTTCACTGGAAGTAAAGGGCCTAGCTCAAACCCTGAACAACAGGTGTGTCCCAATAATTCTGTCCAAATAGTGTAAATTTGTAGCAGCTGCTGTTTGCTCAGTGATTATTACTGTTGTGTTAGAGCTGAAAACCCCTTCAGTCCAGAGGACGAGGTGAATATCTCCCCCTTCTCCTCCTGCCCTAGGAACACAAAGTTGTAGCTTGGGCCATTTAGAGCAGGGATGAAGTGTGGGGTCACTTTCAGAAGCACTGGGTGCCAAATGTGAGGTTGAAGGAATCTTCAAATCTCTAATAGACATCCCAAGATACCAAGATGAGGCACCCAAAAAAAAACAACACTGTAACTACTACTACTTCTACCATCAATCATCATCATAATAATGATAATAATAATAATTATTATTATTATTATTGTTGTTGTTGTTGTTGTTGTTGTGTTATTATTATTATTATGAAACTAATAATAATAATAATAATAATTCAAATTATGAAACAAACAATACATTAATTCTGCTACAACTACTAACTACAGTAATAAAAGTAAAAAAAAATACATTAGTACTACAGCTATTACTACTAATATAGTACATATTAACAAGTGTCTCTACTACTGCCAAGTACTACAATAATGAGAGTAATAAAAAATACTTTACAACCACAGCTATTACAAATAGTAAATACTAATAAATAAATATTACTAATGAGACCAACAGTAATGATAGTCATAAAATACTACACTAGTACGGATATTACTACTAATTTAGCAAATATTAATAAATGCTGCTACTAAGTCGAAAAATAATAAAAAATAAAGTTTACTTTTAGTCACTACTAATAATATTACTTCTAGTAGATGCAGTACTACTACTAATAATAATAATTATGACAATGATAATACTAGTACTAGTAGTAGCAGTTCTAATAATAATAGTATGATATCGTAAATTATACTTTTCGATGTTTCTAGTGCTACAATGAGCACAAACCACTTACTTATAAGACAGTAAATATAAGAAATCCCTGTCCAGCACGCCGAGCCGCAGTGTTTGGAGTGTTTGGAGAGTTTGAAGAGTTTGGGGGTCCCGAATCATGACACAGGCGTGCAGGATAATGAGAAGCATATTTCCAGAAAGCACAAACTTACCTAGAGACAAGAAAGGTTTGGTTTCCATGTTAGCTCATGCCAGCGAGTGTTCCGAGGAGATGACAGTCCGGTCCTGCAGACACTTGAATCCAGAAGAGTTGAGTCCAGTCCTAAGAAGAGAATTCCGCTGTCAAAACGCACAGCCAGTTCCGGAGCGTCCGCTCCCCTCTCCTCCATCCAGAGTCTGCGAACGGAGCGCTCTGACCGACCCTCTGCGCTCCGAGGGGCTGGGGGCCCACTGCAGGGGGGAATCCGAGCAACGCCCGCGCATGCGCACTCACTACAGACACCACCGTATTACTCAGTGTGTGTGTGATTATTCATGCACCAATTACACGGTCAAAAGTATTCAGACACACATTCAGCTACTCACTGGAGTTAAATGTAGAACCCCTTCATTGCTGTTATTTCATACACTATATGCACAAAAGAACGTGGACACACCTATATACACTCATACACTATATGGACAAAAGTATAGGGACACACCTGTTTATCAGGGTTAAAGTCTGGGGAAGAACCTTTTCTATTCCAGCATGACTGTGCCTCAAAGACATGGTTGGATGAGTTCGGTGTGGAAGAACTTGAATGGCCCACACAGAGCCCAGACCTCGATCCAGCATCTTGAACTGGAATGAACTGGAACGGAGGTTGTGAGCCAGACCTTCTCGTCCAACATCAGTGCCTGATCTCTAACATGCTCTACAGACTGGGTTTACCATGGTCCTTTGCTTTATGTTTCCGCTCAGAAATTGTTGGCGCCTTTTCATGTTTCAACCAATTTTTAGTTTATTTTAATTTTAATTTATAATTTACTTATTGTTTTAATGTTTGCACAGTCAGTAAGGAGCGATTCAGGATACATTTCACTGTGTGATGTACTTGTATGACTGCATGTGACAAATAAAGAATCTTGAATCTTGAATCAGGTGTTCGTCTCAATAAGACGGTCAGGTTTCCAGCCAATCAGGGACTTAATTAGGTTTGGCAGGAGAGAGAGAATCAAGAGAGAGACAGAGAGAGAGAGCAAAAAGGCAAAATGACAAGAGAGATTTAAAAATGTTTCCAGCGGTGTGGGATTTGGATTTTATTAAAATACAAAGAAAAAAAATGTTTGGAGACATAGTACATCTTTATGGACCCAAATATTAAACTGTGTTGTGGAAAACAGTTTTGATGGCTGATATTCCTTCATCTAGAATTGCTGAAAAAAAGGTAAGTGTGCATGTTGTGAAAGATTTGTTGGACATTACATTTTGAGTGCCTCTATGTGTCAGTCTTGATAAATCAGACAGGTTTCCAACCAATCAGGGACTTAATTAGGTTTGGTAGGAGAGAGTTGAGAGAGTGTGAAAAGGAGAAAGGTGAAAGGAGAAGAAGGATAATGTTGCCAGTGGTGTGTTATTTGGATTTTATTAAAAATTAATAAGCAGCGTAGTGGAAAAACAAGGTTTAAATATTTCTTCAGTTCGAAGTGTTCAGTAATTCTGTGTGTTTACCATGTTTACTTTTGTTTGTTCGCGAATAGTGTTGATAATGAAAAAAATATAGTAAATAAGCATGTGGTAAAGGATTTGTGAAATGCAAATTACGTTTCGAGTGCCTACAGTTTATTTACTGCTGAACAGAGGTTCCTGAGGTCTGGGAAGCTACAAGGCCTACATCTGGTCCATCAGAGCTTCTGCTGTGGTGAAGCTTCATCAGCACCGCTGCCTGGTAGTGTGAGTGCTGAGCTTCAGTTCTCTACACTTTATTAAGATTGGTTGGTAATAGACTGCAATTCCTGGTGGGAGTACATAGTACACTACAAAGTTGTGAGTATGGTGAGTATGGTGGAGGCACCGCAACACATATTTGTCAGATGACACACGTTTAAAGTAAAGTGGCCCTTCAGTAATGACACTCACAGTGGGATTCGAACCCACAACCTTCTGATTGCAGAGGCAATGCCCTTACTACTGTAGTCACAAGGGGGTTACATCAAGTTTGTGGGAGCAGCCAAGAGTCAGCCAAAGTGGAATGAAGACCCCCCCTGTGATCTACAGAGCAGTGAAAGTGAATTCTCTGGAGTAATGGAGCTCCATTACCTTTGGTATAACCCATCATCAGCACCTGACCTCAATAATGTTCTCAAGGCTGCAATCAAATCTTCACAGCAAGGTTCTTCAATAAATATGAGCTGCAGTGCAGAGCCTGTTGTTGCAGCAACAGGGGACAAACTCCTCATTAATACACTTCATAATGGCTTGCATCGGACTGGTTGCTTTTCCTTTCCCTGTTGTGAGGTTTTGATTGACAACAAAATGATTATGATAATGAAATGTATAACAGTATATTCATTTTTCCCTCTAACTCTAAGAACTTGTGAGGGTTTGCTTCGATTCCTTAGGTAATAACTATATATCAGTCTCATAATAGTTATCAAATAATTGATAGCAGTTACAGAATGAGCCTTAAGACTGAAGGTTCAGTAGAAAGTCTGGAATTGGATGGGTTAAAATCTCTGAAGGATCAGTGAGGGCTTGATTTTTGTGAGGGTCTCCATAAAGGCATGCAAAACAATGGAAAATAAACAAAAGGCATGCTGACATAAGCATTGTTTTTACACATTGTTTTGGTGAAAATGCCAGCACAGCAAAGCATCAGTAGGGTTAGCTTTCCTTTTCTTTACTGATCTGTCCAGAATGAGACGAGGCTTCGGCGAGGCTCTCTTTCTTGTGCCACATAGAGTTCCGATGCTCTCTAAGTACCCGGTAAAAGACTGCATATGTTTTTTTTTTTTTGCTGAGTGCATGAGTACTGCTGCAGTATGCTGCATAAAATTCATAATTAATTAATGCTCGCTGTACGTCGTTGAAGATCAAAAGCAGTCGTGGGCATTAGGCAGTGAACACTGAAGAGAATTTGAATAAGACATTCAGGGAATGTGCTGATATCGCACGAGAGCATTCACAGGGGAGGGGCGGCAAGCTTGAACATTCAATTTGCATTTTATATTGGAAGTAATAGAAAATTCCGAAATGTATTATTCAGGCTGCAAAGTAGCTGGGGGTTTTGTGAGATGCAAATTTGCCTTTATAATGATCTCTATCATGAATCTATGGTCATATCTGGGGTCGGTACAGCTACATGATCAGGCACAGTTAGATCCAGCATAGCAGCAGAGAGGGACAGAGAGAGAGAGCGAATACTTTAAACTCACAAGACTGTCTCCTTGCAGAATACCAATAAGCCTAGGGATATGTCCCGCTACGGCACACACGCCTTCTTATGTGCTGTCACATGCTCTCCTCACACAGTTACATGTGCTTCTTAACAATGTGTGCACTATAAAACGCAGAGGAGCAATTAGCTCCTCTCAAACTGCCATTATCTTATTAATAGCCCTGTTATATCGTCAGGAAATTAGGTCAGGGTCTTCTCACACTCTCTCTGCATGCTTAAGATACAGGCAGCCTTCATGTTCTTCTTCAACGGACGATGAATCTCAGGTCATTGAGGAAATCTGAGCTGTGCTGCTTGTGGTGGATTCTTAAGGTCTGGGCCCTACGATCTAATCAATAAAAAAAGGTAAAATCAGTTTGTACAAATCCGATTTAAAAGTGTTTCATCTGACTGGACAGTTCTTCCGAATGGTTCCATACATTTTTCAAATAAAAGGGGTTCTGCAAGAGTTCTGTTAAAGCCAATAGTTATTTATAAAACTCGAAGAAACATATGAATCATTAAATGGTTCCTTGCAAGGTTAGACATTTCTTCTCCAGAAAGGTCCTTGAAGGTTCCAAAAAGGCTCTAGAGTTATAGAATAATTCATAGGCATCTTTGAGTTGTTGTGTTTTTATAAATATCCACTGACTTTAATGGAACCCTTCAATGGAATTTGAAGAATGCATTGCTATTGTTGATACTGTTAAAAGTTAAAGAACTCTTTTTGCTAAGATTGTAGAAGACCGAATTTTGGTTCTTTAAAGAAACTTTCAGTGGGTGATATTTCAGAGACTCAGTTTTGTGATGAGGTGGTTCTTTTTTTAATTTAAAACAACATACACATTAATATTAAGCAATGAATAATGGCTTAGGAAAAAACTCTGTTGGTTCCATAATGAATGTTTGAATGGATCTACTTTGTAGAGGAGATGTGTATCAATGAAGAAGCTTTTTAAAGTCTGAAGAGCCTCTACACAGTGTAATGGTTCAATACTAATTGAGGCTTCCTTCTAGATCCATACTTACAAGCCTTTTAGGAACTTTATTATTAAGAGTGTGAGTTACTGTGCGCTGAAAAAGCTCATACTGACCCCCTGCTTACCAACACTTGTTCAAACAAAGACCACACAGGCTAAGAACAAATAGAAATGTGATATAAGAGGTTGGAAAGCAATTTATGTTTAATGTATAGATCACTTCAGACCTCCAGAACATTGGGCAGCCCTCTGTGGCCAGGCAAGGCTGGGGAAACAAATGAGATGAGAGTCAGAGGTTACAACAACAGCCTGAAAGGTTCTGAGCCCAGCCTAACTTTTCAAACGACGTCGTCCGAAGAGAACGCCCCACTAAGAATGACTGCAGGCTCCGCTCAGATCAAACTTCCTCACCCAGAGGCAAGCAGGTCCAGCCCATTCCTTCAAATATGAAGTGCTTCCTCAGATCACAGTGTGATTTGTGCCTGATCTACGGAAGTCATAACTTGTCTGAACGTTCCTTTAGCTCAGTCTAGTGATTTATGGACCAAATTATTTCATCCTCCTCTTTAAGATGAATGGTTGACTCTGAACCCAAAACCATTTTACCTCTGAATTTAATAAGTCCTTTTTTAAATGTATTGGTGCCCAAATGTAAACACTGATCTTTTGCATTCATATTCTAAAAGCTAGAGACAAAGTTAGCGAAAAGTAATGAAGAGCCTAGCATAATACACCTATAGCAAATGTATCTAAAATAGTTTCTTTTGATGGAAATTAATTGGAATGGAGATTTCTTCCCAATTAGGGTGCAATTTGGGATAAGGCAGAACTTATTATTTAATTTTTCAACTCTCCTTTTAAAAGTGCAACAGTTGCATTCTGGTTCCGTATTCTCTTGTTTCTTGTTCAAATTTTCCACCTAAATAGCACAACAGTTACGTAGTGGCTCCTTTTTTGCCAATTTCTAAGCAATCGTATTCCATCTATGCATAATGTGACTCAATTAAGGTGGAACATAATTCACGAACAAGAACCTGGCGAGTAAGAAGCCAATTTAGACCTTGTTTGTGTTGGTCCATCAATCAAAGGCAACATAAGAGGCAATGTACTTTCAAACGGCGCAAAAATATTGCCAACATAAAAACAATATGCTTTTCAAATGTGCATGCAATTAGAGAAGAATTTGCTCAGTTAATGTTCACAATCCACAGCAGGGCTCAGGAACCACAAGTGACCCTGAGGTCAACTTTCTGTTATCGCATACACTGTGGGGGGCAGCGAGGGGCAGAAATGGAGAGGATAGACAACCAGTTTCATATTGACTCTGACCCTCAATAATCCATAAATAATATGATTGCTTAAAAAAGCAAAATAATTACCAAACGAGAATAAAAAGCAAGCATTTTAACATATTAAATAACCTGAATCTCACTAAATCACTTGCGAACACTATAGCAAGTTGTTAAGTAATCTCAGATAGATAACACCTGACCTTGAGTGTTCAATTGCTTTTATATAATAGCTCTGCAAATAGAGAAAAGAGTAGCCCCAAGCCTTGTGCTGAATGTTTTAATATAGACCTCCTGACAAAATGTTGCCATTTGTGTTACATTTCAGCTCAGTTTTTTGCATGCCAGAGTAATGTGAGTCACTTTGTGACATATTTTATAGCCCATTATATCTGCAGTACTGCATTCCAGCTAGATTTAGTCTAAATGTTCACAATGACAGTTTTGGAACTTGGTGTTGACTTGCTCTTCTTCTGAACTTGCAGCAGCTCAAATATTGTCTCATAATGTGTCCACTTTCTGTTTGTGTATGGAAGTAGATAATCATAAATGGAGATACAAAATAAAACAAACTCTACCTTTTAAATGCAGGGAGTAATAATTTACTCTTTCTCACAGTCATCATTTCCAGTTCGAGACGATTATCCTAATATACTAATACTGTTTATCAGTACCAAAAAGATGTTTATAGATTTGACAGATTTTTATTTAATCACCTTTTTGAAGAGGGAAGAGTGATCAACATGTGAGGTGGTGATGCAGATAGGGACACATCCCTCTCATCAAACAACCACTTAAAAAGCCAGCTATGTTAGAATCCATTAACATAGCATGAACACCAATTTCAGAAGCATTTGTCCAGGAGCTTATCCATATTTCGTTATTGACCTGTCAGGCACATGCATCAGTACTGTTTCTGTATATCCATCCTTACTTCCATGTAGTTGAAAATACTGTGTAGTGTCATGCTTTTCTCTGCGCAATGTGAGTAGAAATTGTGGAAGTCACAACTCCAGTTTGAATGTTCTGGATTGATAAAACGCAGAGAGCTGGGGTTTCGCCAAAGCCGAGTGTCCAGCAGGTGATAAAGTGAAGCTCTGCCGTGGCCACAGGGCAGCATGTTCACAACAGACAAATTGAGATATGGCTTTCTGACTGAGCTCTCAGGGATCAACGCCAAGTGCAGGGGCTTGGGGGCCGTGATTTAGTACTTCTCACTGGCCCCCCCCCTCTCTGCTGGTCAGCCACCGTGGAGGAAAGAGAGGGGCAATCAGCCCCCACCATAAATCTCTACACTTCCTTCTACTTCAAGGGAATGCCCTCCAGTGCACAGCTCATTAAACCTGTTTTTCACTGGACGTGCACACACATGCAAACCGATTTCACACACACACACACACACACACACACACACACACTGTCTCCACAGAGAGGTCACTATTTTAGAATTGTCTTTTGTTTCCTTAGGTTTCTATGAGAAAGTGATGGCAAGCTTTTGAACCAAAAAATCACTTAAATGTACAAATTTATCTTGTAATTTGTCATAAAACAAAGTAGTTTCATTTCTTCTGATGCAAAATAGCTTTGCTGAAGGAATATATTAATAAAGAATGAACCACTAGTGGACCAAAAGTGATGTGGAACAAAGAATTGTTGCAATAATGTACATTTAAATTACATTCTTCTATGCCCTTTTCTATATCTATAAATCTTTACTTTATAAAGCGATGTGCTAAAATAACACTGGTTTCAATGTCAATGTCAGGTAAAGGAATAATTCTGATGTATTTTACAGTCTTCTGCCTTCAAGAGAAATATATTTCTATTGATCAATGCCCACATTTTACAACTAATGAAATTTCGTAAATAAGCTTTCAGCAGAGGGTTCTTAAAAGATCGTTATTTGTAAATGCGAAATGAGAGTAGGGAACTTTCATCTACTGTAAAACTTCTTGGAGGAACCTTCACATTGGTAAGGGACCTATGGAAGGTATGTAAAGGTCATTATATCTTTAAAAGATTCTCAACAGTCGCACATCTCATTTACAAAAATGATTCTTCAGGGAATTAAAATGTTTTTTCTGTGGCATCACTCAAAGAGTCCATTGTGTAGGTTGCAAAGAAGGAGTTCTGCAATACTCAGAACACTGAGACCTAAATTCACATCAGCTGTGCGTGTTACTTGACAATTGAACAACTGACGAAAAATCAACTTTTTGGTTACAAGAGGGAAGAAATCAGGTTTGACAGCAGAACAGTTCTGAAAACTCCAGTCTGTTTCAGGGGCTGAGCAGCGCAGCATTTGCTACAGGGCAGTAGAGCGTAATGAGTGTGTGTAATGACGGACTGAAGTGTGGCTGACTTCTACGCAGCCCCGGATAGCTGGCACACACTCTCCATGTTTGCATCTCCGTCACCTCATCCAGATGGTCAACTCCCTGTGAACTCCCCGGGCCAGCAGCTCAGAGCAGCATGCATGTTATTTCACTGCTGCCCTATTAGACGCTGAGAGACGGAGAGCAACCAGCGGTGAGGAGACAAGAGGGGTGCAAACTCGAAAATACACACGAGTGCTCCTTGTGCACAGACGCAGAAACACACACACGCACACACACACACACACACACATCCACATAAAACCACAGGGTCCAGCTCTGACCGCAAACTTTTGATGGCACATCTGCTTTTCATTAACATCTCTCTCCCTCTTTCTCCCTCTGTCTCTCTCTCTCTCTCTCTCTCTCTCTCTCTCTCTCCCTCACACACACACACACACACACACACACTATACATTCACAACAACATTCTGCTTCTGCTCAAAGAGCTGTCAGCAGCCAGAACTTTCTCAGGACGTCGAGAGAGAGAGAGAGAGAGAGAGAGAGAGAAAGAGAGAGAGAGACAGACAGACAGACAGAAGAAAAAAGAGAGAGAAAATGAGAGAGAGAGAGAGAAGAGACAGAGAAAAGAGCAAAGAGTGAAAGAGTATGAAAACAGAGAAAGAGAGGATGACAGAAAAAGAAAGAGTGTGTATAAAGAGAGACAAAGTGAAGGAGAAAGACCAAGATTAGATAGAGAAAAGACAGAGAAGAAAGAGAGAGAGAATAGACTGACAGAGAAAAGAGCAAACAAAAAGAGTGAAAGACAAAGAAAGGGTATAAAAACAGAGAAAGAGTGGGAGCCAAAAGAAGAAAGGGAAAGGGAGCAAACAAACAGAGAGAAGGTAAAGGAGAGAGAACTAAAGTAGATAGATAGACAGAAGAAGAGACAGAAGAGAGAGAGAGAGAGAAAGAGAGAGAGGGGTAAACAAAAGGCTGCCATATGGAACGGGTGTTCAGAAAGCCACCTGGCTCAAAGATACTGGAGCCAAGTATGGAGTGCAAACGAGCTGCATTTAAGTAGGCAGAGCTCAAATGAGACAAATCTGACTGGACCACACTCTCGTCTCTATATGAACAAGAATATAAGACTGCAGAAATAAGACTGCAGCACTGACTTCAGTGATTTTATTTGTTTTATTTGGTTCTTATCCCACATTACACACATGCACTGTTGTTCAAGCTGAACAATTAGAGCTGAGGCATTAAGACTAAATTACTATTTAAATGTAACCCCATGATTATTTACATAGTTACATAAGAAACATACATGCCCCCCCCCCCCCAAAAAAAACAACCAAATAGCTTAATCAACTAATAAACTGTGTTTTCCTACTGGTTTGATCCTTGGAATTATTTTTTTCAATAGTAGTATTAAGATTATTGTCATTCTGTTGATATGTTATTAAAATGTTGATAAAGAATAGTAAAGAGTAACATTACAGTCTGTATCAACAGGCTCAGCCTTTTCAACTTGTTCCAGTGTCAAGAAATAAGAAACGGAATGCCTATTTTTATTTTTCAGCACAATAAGACAGTATAGACTACATGATAGACTTTCATTAGATAATGTATGTTTTTAACTTATGAACACAAATGCAAAAATCACTGACATTTTAGAAGCTGCACTTTCAAAATGACTCTGTCTGTGAGCAATGGGTGAGAAATAAATATTAAATTATAACAGGTAGGAGATGAACTTTGGGCTTATTTTGATTTATTTAAAGAATAATAATGGTGCAACTACTATAAATTAATCAATAAATGTTATCAGAAAATGTAATGACAGCTTGAGGTGTGTTCATAACTGTTAGAGGTTAATATTTTTCTTTGTCTGAGATTTAATTGCTGCCTGATAAGCTTGATCAGCAGTGACACAGTCCTGAGTTTCCTGTCTTCTCACACAGTTTGTTTAAAGGTGTCCCAGCCTGACAGGCTCGACATGACTTTCCAGTCTGTCGTTCCTCACAGGCTCCTTCGGAGGACCCCTTTGCGATTCTGCCATTTTGTAATACCTTGGAGAGAGCACAGTCAGACGAACTTCACCCGAGAGTGGGTCAGAATCAGGTCAGCTCATAGGCTCCCCACCACCATCAGGCCAAGCAACCAGCCCCCTCACCTTCTATCACTCCACTCACACGGGGGACTGGATTCAGCAGTGCTTCACTCTTCTCTGCTGGCTCAGTGATAAGAGCTGGAGCTGATTTACCGGAGCTGAGTGCATCAAGACTTACTGCCACAGGATGAGCCTCAGGTTTAAATGGTGATAGAGATGTGACATTTCTTTCTTTCTTTCTTTCTTTCTTTCTTTCTTTCTTACTTTTATTGGAACTAAATTGCCTCTGTCTATTTGTCTGTCTGTCTGCCTGTCCATCCTTTCCTCTGCCCATCCATCCATCCATCCATCCATCCATCCATCCATCCATCCATCCATCCATCCAGCCTCTCTATTTATTTATTCATGTTTTTTTCTTTCTTTCTTTTTAAGTTATGTGTTCCCCCTTAGAACCAATAAAATCCATCCATCTGTATTCATTTAATAAATCTATCAATTCATCAGTCCGTCTTTCTTTCTTTCTTTCTTTCTTTCTTATAGATCTTTTTTTCTGACAGTTTTGTGATGTTCAGGTAATCTATTTTATCAATAATTCCTTTAGAACATGTACATTTAAGATATGAATAAATGCTAGGCTTTTGTGGATGTAAGCTCAGTAAAATCTGACAAAATTCTAAAGGTTTTCTCTTTCACTCACCTACAGAAATACGATCAAACTTCTTTTAGTGTTTTGTTACTGTGAAAGTAAGACGTCACACAGGTGAAAAAACTAGACAGAGAAATGTGAAACTACCTGAATGCCTTTTTCCAAGTCTTCGCTAATGGGGTTTATGAAGGACGAATGCAATAGGATACAGCTATTACATTACAAATGTTTGTCTTCCTGCTATTTTCATTCAGTTGTCTCAGCATTTAAGAGCTTTCTGAACCCACAAAGGTATCGTCTGTTTTTAGGTTTAAATAAAAGATGTACAGATTTCTGCAGTGACTATGGAATATATCCCCATTTAAAAGACTAGAAGGAAAAAAACATGACAATTTCTTGGCGTTTTCATGTGATGTGCTTGCAGCTGGAAAAGCATGTGCGCTGCCTAAGGGGAAAAAAGGTAGTGAGAATAAACCGGGGTGCCCTTTGGAGAATAAAGATTCTGCACTTTCTCCAACAGCGTCTGTTATTTCCTCTGGAGATAAAGTGCGGTGCCACAGAGTTTTGTTTTTTTTTCTTCAGAAATGCTGTGGGCAGTGTGAATTGGTTTGGTCCTCGATCTTTATAGTTCTCTCTCTCTCTCTCTCTCTGCTGTGTTCATATGTCCTGTGATAAATGATCAGAGGTGCAGACCGTGTGGTTGTGGCTTTGCCAGAAATTCCCCCGAGGTGAAGAAGAAAGTCACCCCTAAAAACCAGAAAAATGCTGCACCTGCACCTATAATTTTGCAGACTGGCTGTTTTGGAGACTTTTGTTTCTTTCTATCTCAGTCGTACGTCCGTAATTGATTCGTTATGAAATATGAATGATAACACAGGATCAAACAATGGTGTATCAACTGTATTTTGTACTTGAGTGTTGTATGATGGCAGTACATTTGTTAAAATATCTGATGACTGACTGAAGTAGTGTGAGCGAGTCAAGATTAAGTGCTGGACTATCTACAATTTCACCAACAAACATTTTACAAAAATATCTACATTGTTTACATACAGTACTGCACAAAAATCTCATGCAGCCAAATTTAAAACTAACGATCTTGACAGCAAACTTTTTTTTATAAAAACAGCAGGCTTTAGCATTGAGTCATTGGGGCAGGAATTCGCTGGCTCTTACCAAGCCATTTATGCATAAGGCCGCCCTCAACGCGTAGCAGCCTTCTGGGATTGATTTTTCAGAACCACAACACTGACACAACACATTGGACCTGAGTTTTAGTGTATTGATCATTCTCTCTCTCCCTCCCCATATACTACAGAGGAATCTCTGCCACTTTTTAAATGAACAATACTCAACTCTGATCAACTGAGTTTTAAACAAGCGCCTCATTTACAAACTATGGATATTAATTGGCTTTTTGACATTGGAATGGTTTTAAAAATCCCAGCTTGGATGAGAAGGGGCACCTTTTTTGGCAATAAATTGAATAATAACAGTAAAAATAGAACTTCAGAAGAGGCGGACTGACCACTGACCTTTGCACACTGATCTTAATATTACATTACATAAATCACTTAATTACAAGCTACAGTATGTAACCTACTGATAAAAGCTTGATGAACTGTGCACTATTTTGCCTTATAAAGAATACAAATAAACACAAATTCGGATGTCACCTCACAGCCAGAAGGTCCTGGGTTTGATTGATGACTTTTCATGTTGCCCCTGTGTCTGTGTGGGTTTCTTCCCACATCTCAAAGACATGCATGTCAGGCAAATTGGAGATACTAAATTGCCCCTAGGTGTTAAGGTTGTGGTCTGGGTGTCTATGCTGTGATGGAGGGCTAATAAGAACTTCAGATAATGGATGGAAAAATACAGTACAATGTAACAAGCCTGTTTTGTTTTTAGTGAAGTTAGTACTGTCTAAAAGGAACACAGGTTTGGTACCTGACTTCTCGGTGAACTCCAGCTGATGCATTACATTCCGTCAGCCACATCTGATTTCATTTAAATCAGATGAAGCAAGTCCTGGATGGTACTGTAAATACTGGACTTCTGGATAAATACTGGAGGTTTGGAAATGGTTACATTAACACACTCATATACATCAAATCACAATGTGTGGTTTCATTGTTTATGCTGTGTTTATTCAGTGCTTCCTGACCAGATTTTACATATAATTTTCACAGATACCGAAGATTTTTGCACAGTGTACTGACATTCAAGCTCAAATTGATGTAAAACACACACATAGTTTTCAGAAATATGGCATCGACTGAAAGTCTTTCCACAGACTTGTTTCAACCAGTGCAAAATTATTAATATTGACTAATGATGTCACTTTTAAAGGTAAAGAAGTGTAATTTTCTGTGAACCTTTGTTTTATTCCATGACTCTATAGTATAGACACACGTCCATTTTACTCAGAGTGAGCAGAACTTCGACCATCGTTAGAAATGCAGGCCAAATCTCTTCAAACTGGTTTCACCGGAGCAAACTGTGTCTCTTCGAGAGCAGAGATAAGCAGCGCTGAGAGAAATGTCTTTAAGTGTCTTGCATTATTCTATCTGGCATAATTCATTCCCCAGTCTTCCTACCATATGGCAAGCTGTCACTGCGTGAGAAGCTGAAAACAACGTGACGAGCCAGGCTGCTTTCTCTGCTTGCGAACATTACCTGCACACGCTGGCATGCACAACCTGCCCGCCTCATTAATTCGGTTTGTTAAGAGAGTCTTGATTTTCTCCATTTCGTTGAAGATTTTAAACCCATTTTATCCCAGGAGGATTTTGTTGTTGAGAGTGGAATGTGTGGTGACTCATTTGATCTCTTCTATAACTACTGAAGGCATTTTCCCACATACAGTAATGTGAAAAATCTCCAGTAGACAAGAATATGGTTTAAAACTATGTATCTCAGCAGTGAGTGTGGTTTTGATGTTGCGACACTCGATATAACACTAGAATTACAGTTGTTTAAAGTTTGAAAGTTGGTTAGAAGAACAAATGTTTGGTTCCTGGCTTGTTCTCCAGCCACTGAAGGACGGATTGGCAGAACTGGGTTTTGGTCGTAAATGGGCTTCTTTTAGGAAAGGTTTGGAAACAGTAAAACTAACAAACTCACATCAACACTGGGCATTTTTGTCTGTTCAGCTGGGTCTCATTCCAAAATGCATTATATTTTCTATTCTTTGTTGGGAGTGGGTTTAACACATTACATTATGATTAAGACGACTATTGTTAAATAAATATAAATATCTGTCTACTCATATTCTTTTCAAAACTTTATATTCGAAATTGTATCAAATACATATACAATACTGCATATTAAAATATTCAAAAACAAATGAATATATGTTTTTATGAACAAATATACACTATATTTTACATATTTTCCCATTCCTTATACGGTCCAGCCTTTCCACAATGCTGTATATTTAGCTAGAATTAATGTGTGATACAAAAGAAACTGTATGACATTCTTGTTTCAGAACTGTAGACAGAGATGAGCAGCATATCTGAAATTAAGACTGGGGATTCAAAACCCCGTATTTCCAGGCGTGCAGGAAAAAAGGCTCTCACAGCTAAAGCAATTTGAAGACTGAGAGTGAACTAGTGTGCCATGTTTTCCTCCTCTAACAACTCTTTCAACACATAAATTCTCCAGGCGTCACACGTCATTATTTTCACCGAAGAATGGAACAAAATAACACTGGTGTACTGTAGTCAGAGAACCTCCTTTTCCTCCCAAATGCCAGGCCTAATGTTTACGTCTGGTAAAAACATACAGGAACCTCATTTAAAATCTATATGGTTACTTTTTACTGTCGGAAGACTTCGGGGAAAAATACAGAAATCTCTACATCTGCGCAGTTAAGAGTGATATTAAGTTTTATTTCTTTGTTTATTTATTTTGTCGTACCACAATTCAGCAGGGCTGTTTAAAATACTTGAGTTCGGTTAAAAATGTTATGCTGAATTTAGAAATGAGAGCATTTCGAACACTTGTGGAACTGGTGGGAATAAAAGTTATTTTATTTATATGTAAAAAAGATGCATCCCAGTGCAGACCTGTTAAAATGCTTAATTGGGTTTATCTAACAGCGATGTGAAAGTTTCTTGTTTTGAAAATTTGGACATTTTTTTAGAGTACAGTGAATTCAGAATAACCTATAAAACAATTTCTTTTTAACAAAAAAAAAAGAATAAATAAAATACTGCAGCACCAATCAGTTGAACTGGGTTAATTCAACTCTCTTTATTAATATAAATAAATGAATTCAAATAGACTGAACCCACGATGTAATGCAGTTTAATGCAAGGCATTACTTTTTTACAAGTTTTACATCAGTTTGAACCTCAAAAATACTTAAAATCAGCTTCTGCCCAGTTCCACTTTTTACAGCGAGGGTGACAATCATTTTTCAGCCTTGGGGAACGGAGTGCAGATGAAAGAGGATAAAAAAAGAATATGGAAAGTTTTATTATTTAAATGCAAAAGCAGGCAAAAAGTACAAAAAGAGTGAGCTAGAGTGGGTTGTCCTGGAAGCAGGAGTGGAAAGTGTGACTTCAAGTTTGAGATTCTGAAAGTTGCCATAGTGTTCAGAGGCCATAGAGGCTGTGACGCAGTTTGATTACACTAAAGGAGGTTTAAAAGCAGATACATGATGATGTGTGCACAGTCATCTTGGCTTTTTTTAAACCCATTTAGGCAAGAATACTAAACGTCTCCCACGTAATCCAGAAGGTTGTCCTTTAGCCTATAGCCCTTTGCTTCTACTTACGCAAAGCGGACTGTTATGAAAGTGGAAGATGATGCAATCGGGCAATGTAGAACTGAAATCATATTTTGTTGCTATTTTGACATCTCCACAACTCTTAGCCTATAAATAAGATGAGTGGTCATCCCTACGGAGGTGGATGAGATGTGGTTGGAGCTGCTGTGTCACTCCTGGCCCGTGGGTGAAAACGGTGCTGAAGGCAGCACTTCCACTTCCCATTCACACTCCAGATTTACCAAGACGGTCACTCATAAGCTGTGGCACGCTTGCATGACATTTCACTCCGAACCGCAATGGAATTATGCTCTGATTTCTGTGATATGATGGGGGGAATCCAAAAACTTGGTTGCAAAATCTGTGCTAAAGGTCTCTCATAGAAAATGCCACGCATGGAAAGGAACCCTTGAGGAACTACCCCTGAGCTTCACAACACGCTTTTGAGAAGTGCTGCACTCTAATGAGCACATAACTGGGGAGCGTTCAACAAAACCATCCATTGACTTATCTGTGGTTCTATATCGTACATCAGCAACAGTTTTCCAGTCAATGTTGCAGCCAGGCTGTCAGATCATATCAGTGCTATTAGCGCCTGAATGCTTTAACTTGGGATTAAATCAATGTGTCGTTGGACTGGATATGTGGCTATTTCTGTCATTGCTGCCAATAAGTACCCACTGCTCTCGTTCAGTCATATCCCTTTATCTCTCTCTATCTCTTTCTCTCTCTCTCTCTCTCTCTCTCACACACACACACACACACACACACACACACACACACACACACACACA
>JBBPDB010000040.1:4546552-4557768 GCA_037974465.1 Brachypetersius altus
TCCATCCATCCATCCATCCATCCATCCATCCATCCATCCATCCATCCATCCATCCATCCATCCATCCATCCATCCAACCATCCAACCATCCATCTATCTATCTACAAAAGTATTGAGACACCTCTTAATTACTGAATTCAGATGGCCCCTTACTTCCAGTCTTCCAGTGAAGGTCAATCTTAATGCTTTAGCAAATCAAAACATTTTGGACAACACCAACTTTGTGGACACAGTTTGGGGAAGAATCTTTTCTAATTCCATCATGACTGTGTTCATAAAGACATGGCTGGGTGAGTTTGGTGTGGAAGAACTGGCCAACACGGAGCCCTGAACTCAACCCCATCCAAAACCTTTGGCCTTCTCATCCAACATCAGAGTCTGATCTCATAATTCTCTGCAGAACAATTTCCCACAGAAACTTCCAAGAAGTGAGGAAGCTGTTATAGCTGCAAAGGGGGAACCAACTCCATATTTAAGTCTATGCATTTGAATGCAGTGTCGTCTATCTGTCTGTCTGTCTGTCTGTCTGTCTATCTTGTTGCCTGTCTGTGTCACTTTGGCTATCCTCCTTTATTTTTGTCTGTTTGTATGTATCTTATTTATCTATCTCTTTTAGCATAATAATGTACTCAGTAGTGTTCCCCATTCATATACACTCATTTTAAATATATTCCCTGATTTCAATTCATACTATAAATAAATATCTTCATAGTAATACATTTACAAAAACTGCAGCCAGAAAGAAAGATGCCAGAAGACATGGGAGCCATGTGAGTTGAATAAAACATAATGAGACAGTCAGCTTCTTCTGTGTCTTTTGTGTACAGTGTGAGGAGATGTAGATTTAAACCACGGCAGCCCCAGGGCAGGCCATGTAGAGCTGAACTCTGGTGACTCAACCCACAGCGCGGGCCTGCATGCTCACATTCATCCGGCTCAAAATACTTCTCAACAAAGGAGCTCACATCTCTGTTCTGATGGTATGATCTATTGAACATTCTCTGTGTGTGTCCTCGTGTTTAGCAGCAGTGACTTTACAAGTGTACTTCAATTTGACCTTCAGTATACTGTATATTAGAAAATCATGAATGTGCGTATAATAGCATCTCCAGCAGATTAGCAGAGCTTTATAAAGAGGCTTTAGGCTGGCTTTAGCTTCAGATTCCCTGTATGTTTCTTAAAAACTGTTGAAAAAACTGAAGTCAGGGTACTTGGTACACTTATATGTACATGTTTGTATGTATATATATATATATATATTATTCCATATTCCATATCTATGTGCCCTAATCACCAAAATATGGCACCCTGCACACAATCATGCAAATTAATATGTGTACATGACATTAGAATGTATACTTTCAGTGTAAATTTTGCACAATATTATGTCTATCTTACACCGAATATTTTTTCTATGTTATTTTTGGTCTATTTGTTTTTATATTGTTTTTTTTCCCCTATCTCTCTTTATTTGCAGAGTCTTAGGTATGAAATGGGGTACATTTCACTGCATGTTGTACTTGTCCATGGGCTAACACATTAACCCTGAATGCATATTTAGTGCAGTCTAATAAGTGCGTCGGTGCAACCTCAGCAGTGGACGAAAATTCTTTGAGAAATGGATTAAGACTCTTCAGAATGGGTGCTTGCCTGGCCAACACTGAGAAGAAGAGATTTAGAAGTCACCTGCTGCTATTTCATTTTATTGCATTCATTATATTTTTATGGCACAAACACTAAATCACTTTTCATAAGCCAGTTGCACTACTGATCTGTATTATATTATATCCATTACAGTCTTTCTGTCATTTTTTTATTCTCTATTTTCTTATCTATATTCTTCTTGTGCACAGAGCTCATGAAAAAAGAATTTTCCTCGGGATAAATAAAGTCCTTATCTTATTTTATCTTAAATGTGCTTTATCTATTCGTTTATTTAATCTCTGGGTAACGGTGCATGAATGTGTTCCCAATGCACACTTTTTAAATCTAGAACCCTCTGCGACTCTGACATTACAGTACCATTGCAATCACAGTTTTCAATCATGTACATTTATACATGTTTCAGAAACATGTATAAATAGACAATATTCTATTAGTTTAGACCAATTAAATGGAAGATTAATCGAAAGACAAAGATTTTTTTAACAGAACTATAGATGATTCTATAATAAATGAATACTTTGTATTCAGAAACAAGTGACTTGTTAAAAAAGCTATTTGTAGTCATTTCATGCTAAGAAATGGATAATTAGAGTTCATAATTAAACTTCAAATTGTGAATTAACCATTAATTTATGTTCTGGTGTGCAGTCTAGTTTCAATCACACTGAACACATTAGCTATTACTGGATTAATAAACAATCATTTTAAAACTACCTTTAGGCAATTCTAATCTTTTATACAGTAATGTTTATGGAAATGCAGAAATATCAGTATGTGCCCCCCGCTGTGATGCACATCCAAAAGACTACCAATAGAGAGCAGCATGGATTGACACACAACTCACGTATGATAATAATGACAGTGAAGTAAAGTAAAAAATAAGTTTTTTTGATCATTTCTTCAGTGCATAACATTACCATTGCCGTTTTCTTTGTGCACAACAACATTTTGTCTCCAAGAAAAGCAGAATGTGCTGAAACAGAATGTCAGCCTTTTGCTGCATGATAGACTAGAAAATATTTATCATATCATTTAATTTGCAGCCTGTGTGAGCAATACATTTGCATAAAGCAATAAAAGTTCACAGCAGGCTCACAGTCAGTGTGAATGAGAAATCATAATGCAGTTTTCTTCAGTTTGTGGCACATTTGTGAGTAAAAAACAGCATCATTGAGGGTCTCAGAACTGTATATGTGTTTCACTTAATGACAAGTGTGGCTGGTGAAAGGGGGAAGTAAAATATATTATATAAATATAAATATATTATAATATTATATTTAATGCTGGGCAATGCAAAATATTTTTAAATCACGATTAATTGCATAGTCGTCCGCGATTAATCGCAGTTAATCGCATTGTTCTACACAAAATTTGGCTTGCAAACACTTTAAACAAATAAGGTGTTTTTCAACAGTAGTTATCCCTTTAATGGCAGTTACTATTTCTGTCAATCTCAACTTTAACAGTAATCAAATCAAATATACAACCAAACCTATTTGCCACTGCAGGGCATTCATGTCTACTTTGATACAGAAAAACAAGTCCAGAGCATGGGGAACCATTATAGCAGCTGCAAAGAGGAACCAACTCCATATGAAAGTCTATGTCTCTGAATGCAGTGTTATTAAAGCCTCTATTGGAGTATAATATGGAAAATTAATAGGACACCTGACCCCTGCAAAAACCAGCCGAAACAAGAGCACAAAAAACAACCAACTTTCAAAATAAAAGGATTTTAATTAAACCTGCATGAATGAGCAGTAAAATAATTGTGCTAAGTAAAAAATGCATTAACGCGTTAATAACTCATTAACGCGCCCAGCCTAATTATATCAAATTATATGATATTGCATTATTTTATATTATATTCTTCTCTTATGTTCCTGTTCCACCGTGGGCAGTGAATAAAAAAACGTTTAAATTCTTGCCTCAAAGAACACAAGGAAACTGGGTTTTTGGAATGAAATGATGAATTTAGTTCAATTTTGGGTTTCAGGCTGACTTTAAGACATTTTCTTCAGTAGCTTCTATGTATTATTCAGCAACTTATATGCAAATGATGTAGTTATGAGAGTGTTCAATAGGGGCATAAGTCCACACACAGGCCCTTAAAAGTATAAAGGAAACTCATAAAGATAAAAAAGTAAATTTTTGCCACATGTGAAACTAAAGCAACTTAAAAGTGCCTGATTTTGTTATTTATGCTAATGAATTCATTAGCCTGCCCAAGGTGACACTCCCACAGGTTCTATTGTTTCTTCGTCTGGCTTGCTCATGTCAAGCATAGGAAAATTACTCACACGGAAAAGATTAAACGTCACCAGTGTAACAGCAGGTGTGTGCCTTGCTTCACGCTTTGCTGAGCTTCATTCAAGTATACCTGAAGATGCCTGTGGGACTGCATGCCATCTGTCCTTTTAGGACACCATGAGCCAAGCCTTACAGCAGCGCCGCCCTCCCTGCCTTTCACTTCGGATATTCTCAAAGGCACAAGGAGCTTGGGGCTGGAAGTGGGATTCTTATTATTTTTTTTTTGAAGTTCTGTCAAGCTTATATGTGAAAAAACTGCTGACAAAGACCAGCTATAGTCTATTATACAAGCCAGCTCAGCTTCGAAAGCTTTTTAACCTCATAGCATATTTTGACACAAGCCATTTTCGAGTGTAAATCTTAGGTTTTTTTAATGCTCATTGTTCGCTTTTGTATTTTTTTTCCATGTCAATAAAATGTTAAAGGAGAACAGACCACAGAGATGGCATAATCTGGTGCACAGACCAGTCTGACTGCCACATTCGAAGGCTTACGGTAATCTGCAGAGTGCAAATAAGCCTTACAGTAAGTGTCAATAAGCGGCTAACTGGTAACCTAAGTCCAGATATGTGAGAGCATGCTCTTAAGAGTAAGTAAGGATTGAAAGCCTGGGCTGGTTTTGTTATACTGTTATATCGTACTAAGTGACCACCAGAGGGAAGAGTAGGCCATTTGTGTGCAGTTGAGTTCATTGTACTCGCTTGAAATGCTGTAGTATATGCACTTACGATTTTTTTGTTAATATTTAATGTTGCTTGAGTCAATTTAATTGAGTGTAGCTCATTTGTACTGATGTGGGTTGTGCTTATTAATAATTAATGCATTAAATTTGCTCTGAATCTTTGAAAACACCACTATAGGTCAATAGATTTTTCTAGCCCTGGAGGTATAATTACGACACTATATTGGTTCTGGCATCATCTCAGCAGGAGCAATACCCACATATAGATCCACAAAAAAGGATCTATAGCAATATTATAAAAAACATTTTTTTTTATGACATTTGATGCAGCTGTATTCATCTTGACAGTCTTTTATGATATGATATTGTACAACATGATCCATAAAGGTATTAAACAACTGTAAAAATACCGTTACCATAAATCACATTCTTAAGAGTGATATTGGTGTGCAGTAGTGAACGGAATTAAATCATGTAGCTGTAAGCAAAAAATTGAACACCACAATGAAATAAAGTTTGCAAAGCCTCTATAGAGAACACACTTCTGCACGTTTTGCTGAATTTGATGAAGTTAATATATCTGAAAAAGAAATACTTCTGCATGGCATTGTTTTGGGTTTTAATATTTTCCAGTGAACCTAAATAGTCCGAGCACAAAGAAAGACGGATTAAATGGGCAGAAATGTTGCCACATTTCTTATTTAAGTTAATTAAGTGAAGATATAAATGAAGAACATCTGAAAATGAACAAAACATGCAATTTGAGTGGAAGGGCTCAAACTTTTGCATGTGACTTTTACATAGATTGACCCATTGATCTATCTGTCTATTTTTCTATCTATCTATCTATCTATCTATCTATCTATCTATCTATCTATCTATCTATCTGTCTGTCTGTCTGTCTGTCTGTCTGTCTGTCTGTCTGTCTGTCTATCTATCTATCTATCTATCTATCTATCTATCTCTGTCTGTCTGTCTGGTTGTCTGGTTGTCTGGTTGTTTCGAGATGCAGGCATATAAACTGATCAGCTTTCTTTTAGAAAATGCTAAACGGTAACGTGTGCTACAGATGCACCTTCAGTGTTTATCCACCAGGGGGCACATTGGCCATACCCACCTCTCACTGCTATCTGGGGTGTTGCAGCATAAACCATGTGCGATTTGAACACTTAACAGATGGAGCGCATTACCATGAAAGCAAAAATGCATGTACAAATATCAGCAATACGGAATCAATAAATGCGATTATTTGTCTCCGTGTCACCAGCAGCAACAGAAGGCAATTAAATGTCCCTTTTCACATTTTTTAATTACATTTAGGAAAATCCCACAGGACATCAAGCCCTGATTTTAAAAAAGCCAACATTTGGCTGTATGTGTGTGTGTGTGTGTGTGTGTGTGTGTGTGTGTGTGTGTGTGTGTTGTACGATGTAAAAAAAAGTTAAAAAATGAGAGTGAAGCCCCTATTTCCAATGTGGCAGTGCCGTTAACATTTTCATTTCATTCTACAGGCCAATCAATATATTCATGGCAGACCTATAACACTGACCTCTAAATCAGAGAGTTTAATTACAACTTTAATGACATTCTCCAGCGTAATCACACCTCTGCCCGGCAGTTACAGTGACAGAAAAGGTCAAACGATTGGCCAGAGACAAGCTTATCTTAATGAGACACTCAGCCTTGTGGTTTGTTTGTTATCAGTTTGGCTTTGATTACTGCCTCAGTCAGAGACACACACCAATAGTTTACTGAGGGAGATGTTCCCTTTCTCCTCTTTGGAACTGGGATCATTCCTTGCCAAATTAGGGCTTGTCTGGAATGAATATTCAAGCAAATTCTTCAGTGTTATTTATAAGCACACACATTTTCAAAACTGCGCTGCCGTTAATTTAACATTTGCTTCATTAGGCTCTGAATTGCATCAATGCTGAGCCTAACTGACAGGAATGAGCTGAAATGTTATCCAAGTGTATTTGCATCACTGAGTACACTTCCACATTAAATCACCTGGCTTCATGTTAATAAATGCAAATGAGAGGGCCGTTTTTAGGATGGTGCTGTTTTATTTGTTCACTATCTTCGAAATTGAGTTTTTTTTATGAGGACAATTACGTTTCAGTAACAAAGAAATTACAGATGTGTCTTCAGTATTTTGGTGTATAATCTAATAGAAACCTAGAAAATCTAGTAAAAATGAAAATGCTCTAATAGGACTTCATTTACAAACATCTACGCATTCTGTCTTCCTGGCAATCAGAATGAATTCCCTGGAAACGAGGATGCATAAAATTTACTGTGACATCGTCATCAGCATCAGCATCAGCATCAGCATCATCAGTCCAGAATGGATCCTAACCATCATTTCCCATCAAAACAAAAGACAACATGCTTTCCTAGGATACACTACCTCTGCTGATTTGACCCGAGTTCCAATATTCTGCTGTCAGTGTGACTTTATGAAGCGTGTAATAAAGTGTCCGCTCCTAAATTGATCATGATCGCAATAAGCGGGTGGTATAAGATATTCCATGGATAACCACTCATTTCATCTTACACTATATGAACAAAAGTATTGGGGCACACCTGTTTCTCGGGGTTTGGGCTAGGCCCCTTACTTCCAGTGAGAGTCAAACATAATGCTTCAGTATAACAAGACATTTTGGACAACGCCATTCTTCCAACTTTATTGACAGAATTTGGGAAAGAACCATGAAGACATGGTTGGATAAGTTCAGTGTGGAAGAAGCTGACTGGCCCACAGAGAGCCCCATCCAACACCTTTGGGATGAGCTGGAACAGAGATTGCGAGCCAGGCCTTCTCATCCAACATCAGTGACTGGGCTCATAAATGCTCTACAGAATGAATGAGCACAAATTCATTCATGAGCACAGAAACTCCAAAATCTTGTGGAAAGCCTTCCAAGAAGAGTGGAAGCTGTTATAACTTCAAAGGGTAACCAACTCATATTACAGTCTATTTGAATGAGCTGTCATTAAAGTCCTTGTTGGTCTAAAGGTCAGGTGTCCAAATACTTTTATCCATATAATGTATTTTGAGTCACGAGAGATCGAAAGTTCCTGCATTTTTTTATGTAGTCTTGAGGAACAGTTCTCCAAGCTTGCTCCAGTCCTGCCACTGTATCTGACCAGTGACCTGGGTTCTGTCTGTTAAGCCACATAGCGATTTATATATGAATCGTTCAAACATAACAAAACCATCTAACTTCACTTAAACCAGTGAAGAAACAGTGGTGGAAGATTCCTGACGATCAGGCAGTGATCAGTATACTGGTGGTGCTGAATGCTGAGTGGTTCGAACTCCTTTATAAAAATGGAAATCCATGACATGACCAGACAGGCCCTAATTAGGTTTGCGTGGAAAGACACTGTTATTAATGTACATACAGAAGTATGTTTTGTAGCAATTCATTTTTATTTCCTTCCTTCAGTATGTCAGCAGTTCGGTGAAGGCTAGATGGGTAGAGTTGATTTTTGTCCAGCGCTGTGGCAGCATAACTCAGTGGACCAGGTCAGTGGTTTGCGACCCTGGAGTCTGTGGAGTGAGCCGTTCTTGTTAATGCGTGTGGAGGCCGAAAGAGTGTGCTCTCCAAACACTGTTATTTATGTAACTGTTCTGTGTGGCACCTTTGTTTTTTCTGTATTGACTGGGTGAAATCGATAGCAGGCATCGGCCAAGCATACAGAACTGTACCTGCTCAGCGGCTTCATCATTGGATAAAAATCTCTCTGCTACGTGAGCTGGACTTGTGCTAAGATTTATGGACCAATAAATAGCACGCCGCTAACAAACAGTGGTTCTGATGTCTGTGAAGAGTTATGATGAGCAATGATCTATTCTCTTCACTCAGATCTTTGACTAAAGCACTGTCATTGTCCTGGTGTCGTCCAATTTAAAACTGGTCAACACTTTAGCTTTCATCCAGTGATCCCGCTTTGTCTAGGCACTGATGAGACTCATTGCTGGACAGTTTCTGTAGGCTGTACTCTGCAAAACAATTATGCTTTCAGCGCGATACACTAATTACTGTAGTCACTTTTCCTTGTAGCAACACAGAAAATCATTTAGCAGTTCTCAGAGACAAAGGCCCATCCAGGACTTGGGAGCATATTGGCTGCGGGACCACATTGTAATAAAACCTAATGCACCATGGCACCGTCTCCTGATAAAATTAGCACAGCAGAAAAAGAACAGCCTACTGCGCCGGTTGCAAAAAAAAAAAAGCTGTGAGTTTTTTCAGACTTTTTCAAGGAGCATAATGATCAGTTCAGGCAAGATGCTCGTTCATGCATGCAGAGACCACCGCAAGCTCCTTCTCATCACTTCAAATACCTCTTCCACAATCTCCATTTAGGAAATGGCTCTGAAAAGCCATGTAAGAAGAGAGGAAATCAATATGTCTTTCAATCCTCTCGCAGACAGGTTCTGAAGTGCAACTTTAAGGGCACCACAGAGGAAGAAGGGGAAGAGGACAGACGTGGAGCTTAAAAGAAAAAGCACTTTTTCATCATGCTCAGAGAGGTCACCGTGCTACTGAAGGATTTCTTTTTCTTTTACTCTCAGATATGCAATCTGTTGCAAAAGCAGAACACAAAGTACAAGGTCTGCTTTGTCATTAAACACATTAAACAATATTGTAACATAATACACTTTTATATTGTTCTTTGAAACTTGCAGAATGTGCCATAACAATCATCGTTTGTAATTTATAATTCTTTCCGTAGAGTTCTTCATTCACTTTCTGTAAGCACTTAATCCTCATAAGGATCGTGGGTAACTGGGGCCAATAGGCACGAGACAGGGACTCACCCAGGGCGGGGCGCCAGCCCACCACAGGATCCACACACACACACACCTACAGTCAGTTTAGAATCCCCAGTTCACCTGACACGCATGTCTTTGGGCTATGGGGAAAAAACATGCTACCATGAGGAGAACATGCAAACTCCACACACACAAGGACAGGACCTGGATTCGAACCCCCAACCTTAGAGGTGTGATATAACAGTCCTACCCACTGCACCACTGTGGAGCTCACATATAATTGATATAAACAGATGATACCAATTTCCTTTCTCTATATTCCACAAAATGTACTACATTGTTTTAAATACTGTGCCTTTAAGACTGATGTTAATTACCTCTGTTCTGATCTGATAAGCCAAAGCTTGAGCCACTCCTACTTAAATATGAGCAAGTGGGGCTAAGCTCACTGTAGGATGAATAGGTGGGTGTATTTAAACTTGACAGTTTTTGTGACATCACTAAGATGATGAATTCAGAAGAGGTTATTTTTGCTGCTTTAGATGTTCACATATGGTCAGTATGTGGTCAAATACCATTTATATATGGTCAAACTATTTCATTAGTATGGTCAAGCTATTTCATCATTTTTCCAAATGTCAGATCAAATGTTGAGTAATATATTTGTGACCATATTCACCGGCAAGACACAACTAAATCCATATTCCAAAGACACCTGACAGTATTGTTTGTGCCTTCATTAGGGCAACTGACACATACAGAATGCAGCTTGCTTATCATTTTAACTAGGATTAAATCTTTCTTGTCCTTGGTGTCAGCTCTAAGAATTGCTTTATGTTGTCTATGATGCTCTAATGAAACTATAAATTTGGCGTGATGAAGGCTTTACAATCCAGTTGGAGCATCAAAACAACAGTATATCAATTCATTTCCGCCTGTGCCATACGTTTATGGCCTCTGGCTAGTGGGGCTGCCATTGCCTGCTGTGAATTGTTATTCCGCGCTATCTCTCTCAAATGTGTGTTTGTTAAGCTGAAACACACACAGGGGCGTGTGTATCATCAGTCAATGATAGACACCTTGTTTGTACTCTCCGAGATCTTTCCGCTTCAAACAGCATTCATTATGCATGCTCAGTCAACAGCAGCCACTGCAAGCAAGCATTTCCAAAGGCTAATTGTTGCAGTCAATGGCTGAAAGTCAGTGTGTGGTGAGATCCTGTGCTGCGAAGGGGACAGATGGTGGACAAATTGGAATGCTCAATTCATCCTGCAGCATTTTTGCATATGTGTGGTGGTAGTTGGGCTATGACAGCGAATAAAGTTAATCCAGTGAAAGTGCTTCACTTCACTGGAGGAGACGTGCGAATGGCTCTTGTCTGCAGTTTTACCAAATGTTTGCATGCAAAATTAGACTTGAATACAGAACAATTATGTCTGATTTACAAAATGCAAGCTCATGAGAGATTGTCTCACGACACTCTGATGCCAATAAAGCGTGCTTGATTTCAGTTGTTAAGTTGATCAGAGAGAAAGGGAATGGGAGAGAGAGAGAGAGGGAGAGGGAGAGAGAGAGGAGGAAAAGACAAAGAGAGGAAAAGAAAGAAAGTGAATGAGAGAGAGTGAAAAGAAATGGAGAAACAGAGACAGATAGACAGAAGAAGGGGACACAGAGAAGGACAGAGGGTAGGACAATGCAGTGTGTGTGTGTGTGTGTGTGTGTGTGTGAGAGAGAGAGAGAGAGAGAGAGAGAGAGAGAGAGAGAGAGAGAGAG
>JBBPDB010000040.1:4565997-4579746 GCA_037974465.1 Brachypetersius altus
ACACGTGGGGGAAACACACATGGGGGAAACATAATAAACAGAACAGAACCAGAACTTTAACTAAAGGTCAGGGGAATCAACATGGCCGCTGGCCAGACCGTGACAATATGTTGCTCCAAACTTTAATTTCTCGCTCTTATACTTAAAGCTACTTAAATGACCTAAAGGTTTCTTGGTTTATTTTTTCTATAAAAAATAAATCTCACATGAACATGCCTTTATATTATGTGGATGTTATTTTTTTAACTTTGAAAGGGTTTACTGCATTGTTATATAGTACTATAGCAACACATTGTGTATATTATAGGCAGATGTTTGTAGACTCTCAGTCAAAGACATGTTTTGATGAGTTTCTAAGTGAAAATCAGTATATATATAATATGTATAGAACGCACTTTGGGACATGTTTTTTGAAATTAAGATATCAAAAAGTAATTTAAAAGTTATTGCATATCTAATATGCCAAACTCAAGCAATAAAATAAAATAAATAAAATATTGTGGTGTAGAAAATGAACCAAAAGGTGTCATTTGACTAGGAGCACAGAAATATGACATTTGACTGTGTTGTTTGCATACTGTAGTTTCCTGTAGTGGAAAAATAAGTCAAATACACACAAAAACTATTTATTTTACTTTTGTCAGATGATTACTAATGACTACTAATGATTACTACTAATGATTACTATTATGTTTTTCAAAATGTAATACGGCTTTCCGTTTCTTTATTAATATTACATTACATTAAAGTACATTGCGTTTATTTGGCAGACACTTTAATCCACTTGCAATATGAGGAGACATGTCAGGACAATGTGAGAACCAGAGGGGAGTGTTAAGTGCTGAAGCCTTTATGTAAGAGTAATGCAAGAAGATTATAAAAGATAGAGTGCATATAAAATAGATTAATAGGTCTCTTCTCATAGAAAGTACCCTCAGGCAGGGCCAAGACAGACTTGGGTAAAACATATTATGACTTATAACTGAACACTAAGCCCAGGGTTTAAGACCTTAAGCAGAAGTTAATGTGCAGTTGTTACATGTGTGTCAGCCAGAGGGTGAAACTGAACAGCACAAAATTGTTCTCTACATTTAACCCATTCACCTCAGCGAAGTAGTGAGCAGCCAGGTATACAGCGTGTGGGGACGGTACCTTTCTCAAGGGTACATCGGTGGTGCTCTAGGCAGTCCTGGGATTAGAATCCACAACCTTCCAATCACAGGGGCAAATCCCTAACCAGCATCAAGTAGATATTAGTCACGTCTTTTGAAGGTCACTTCCATTTTCATTTACATTTACAGCATTTAGCAGATGCTCTTATCCAGAGCAACGTCCATCAACGTACTTGAGTGCTCAAGTAGCCTACATCTGTTCTTCATACCTGTAAAGTTACCCACCTTAACAGGTCTTGCCAAAGAAAAGTCAGAGGTTAAAGCATAAGGAAAACATGGAGTTAAGAGGGTAAGTGCCCGGAGGGAAAAATAAATTAATGAGCAACAGCAAGAGGCCTAGTTAGTCACCAAGGTGCTCCTTGAAGAGATGAGTCTTCAGACGACACTTGAAGACAGCGAGGGACCCCGCAGAGCTGATCGAGTTCATTCAGCCACTGGGGGGCCAAGGCTGAGAACAGTCTTGATGCATGTCTTCCTTTTCTTTTGAGCAACAGAGGTTCAAGACGAGCGCTGCTTGATGCCCCGAGAGGACAAGAATAACTTAATCACTTAAGACCTGTAAGATGTGATATAACAAATAAAAAGTGGCTTTAGACTGAGAATAGTCAAACTCTGCTTTATGGTCTAACCTCTAGCATCACCAAAAACGGGAAGACTTCAAGATTAATCAAGATTAATGAGAAAAAGTGACCTTTAAATGCTATGTAAAAACATAAATGTACACCTAATAAAATAAGTCAGTAAAATAAACAGTAAAATAAAACAGTGTGTTAAATGAGAGAAGAAAGCAACTCTAAATCTGAAATAATGTTGATTATTTCATAGGATTATGGAAGCATTAAAGAACAAGTTCAGAGTTTGGTTATGTGAGAAGAGTCAAGTATGTGTTGTTGACTTTTTCAAGTTTTGTTTCAGTTTAGAGCTTCAGCCTGTTCTCTCTTTTGATAACATTAAGAGCTAAACTAGAAAAAAACGAACTTAAAATATTTATCTGGACCCGACGGGAAGGGCTCTTTCGATTTTTCTCTTGACTTTATTTATTCTCTGTGCTCTCAGTATTTTAATACTCGTTTTTAATCTAGCATGCTGGAGTTCTTCTGTGTTGAGAGAATTTAGCACCGAGGTCCACGAGGCCCACATTCTAAGAGAAAAGGCATGCATGGGAAATGAAACAGCAAAGTGGTTCAGGAGAGAAGAGTTTTAGTGCAACCAAAAAGATTTAGTTTGCTCAGCTAAAAGAATTTTGTCATATGAAACATGTTCTCTTTTTGGGAAATGGAGCTTTAGCAGTGCAAGTTCTGACAGAAACAATACAGACAACTCAATTAATAATTTAATATACAGTGTATCGTGTAGACGGCATGTAAAGAGAATGATTAGTACTGCACTATAAGTCTGATTATTGCACAGGAGGCAGTTAGCAGCATTGAACAAAGTGCAAGTAATGACTGTACAATAAAATAAATTCACAATACATTGATGTAATAGTAGTGTGCCTGGGATACAATACAACAAAGAGAATAATAATAATAATAATAATAATAATAATAATAATAATAATAATAATAAGAAGAAGAAGAAGAAGAAGAAGAAGAAGAAGAAGAAGAATAAAACAGCATAATAATAATATTAATAATGCGTAAATGAAAAGGTATATTGTACCATACATATATTATTACACAGGAGACACTGAACCACAGTGAAGACAGGTCAAATGGCGTAACAGGACATAAGTGTGTGTGTGTGTGTGTGTGTGTGTGTGTGTGTGTGTGTGTTGTGGCAGTAAACAGAAGGTAAAGTGAAGGTGCTATTGCTATTGAAGTCCAGAGTCTGATATGAGAGGCATTTAAGGTAGACACAGACAATGATATGAAACATTTAGCACCGATTTTGATTTCGCACGGAGAGGGCCTTCCACAGATATATGTAATTATGTGTGTGTGTGTGTGTGGGATGACAGTGGGACACCTCGGGGGAGTTTCAGACACAATTTCTTGAACTTGGGTCAGTTTCAGACTCGAAACTTAATGATGTGGCAGAGTGTTGTTGTGCTCGGGTGAAGTTCGAACTCCAAATGGGTGTGTGCCAGCTTGAGTTGGATTTTGACCGAAATTTCTTGGGTTCTGACCAAAATTTCAGGGCTGATTAAAGCTCTAATTGAAACGGCTCGGCTAAAAGGTTCTTTGGGGAAACCACATTTGTTCTTCCACGCCACATTTTTAAGTGTTGCAGGCATGGGGGCAGCTGTGGATTTATTTAGCTTAGCCTGAATTCCTGCTTGCCCTGCTGCTGATGCTTCCACTCTTTGAAGGCATAACCCAGGCTTTTTCCTCTAGCCTCGACACAAACAATGCTCTGTCCTTTGGGAGAGATTTCAATAAGCTGCTCTTTAGCTCTGTGCCAGCACCACCTTCTCCTCCGCAGCAGTGAGCTGTGGGCAAGGAGAGGCGCAAGGGAAAGGGGGCTTGTTTTGTCCACGGAGTGGTGAGGGAGACAGATGGTGCCCACAGCCAGAGTTGCATCTCCATCCTCTTCGACTTGGCAGCCAAACACGACAGTCAGTGACTCAAGTCCACACACTGCCTCCTGGAACTGCATATATATATGTTTCACACATTTCCACACGAGAAGTATGACTAATTAAGATTTGAATTTAAAATCTAACGGACTGCGGAGGAGCAATCTTCACAGTCTTCAGGACGCACTAATCACTGGAGGATCGTAGGCTTTGAGGAGAAGTTCTTGTCGTGGCATGTTAAGAGCATTAAATGAAAAGCGTACGGTGGGCTTCTCCCTGTTGTCTGTTGTTGTTTTCTTTTTTCATTTTCCTTTCAGCTATAACGTAAAACTGCCTTAGGTCTAACAGCTTTACAAATCTTGTTATGCAAGCCCTTCTTTATGGAGAGCAGGGGCAATAAGCCTGATGAGAGGAGATGTGATGGCTGCCTTTGATCTTTGGGGAAGTTTGCTGACTTTGATTCTTATTCCGTTTGAACAAGCTCTTTCGAATTATATACACCTCTCGAGAAGGTATTTCACTTATATTACAGTCCCAGCAGGTCCCCAAATATACATATTCATTTCTTTTATGGGATAAAATACATATTTATTTTTGCAGTTCCTACAAAAACACCTTTGATTAAGATGACTAGCGTCTGCAGTCGTCTAGTGTACTGCAAGTAATGCAATATTGTTCCGGGGACGTTATCTTTCTTGCCATTTCTAAACAGCTAATTTCTAAACATGGCCTACAGCAAATCATCATTCTTCATAGGGTGCTATTCCTAGCCCAATGTATAATGTATGGCCTCTCATAGCCTGTAGCAAATTAACCGAGAGAACACACTATGTCTGTCGGGTTTTGTGAAAGCATTATTACAGCCCATCAGTGGATGGGAGACCGCCTCTCCTGTTTCTAATGCAATAGGAATTTCTTGATTGTGCCTAATTTTCTCTCAGAGGGAAACAGTAGGAGATGGCTAATGGTGTTTGGGGTCTGTGATCATCCATGCTAGATGCCCTGCACTTGTCTGAGTGATACGAATAGAAGACCTTCAAGCAATAATGCCCACTTATCAGGAATCCATGCACCATTGTGATAGCCTACATCTACTGCGACCATCAGGGCTGTGGCAGACACACTGATGGTTTTCAGCTTGGACATATAGTTCTAAGGGAAAGCTTAAATGGGTATAGGATCTTATATAAGTCTTCTTAGCACCATAAAAGTGTTTAAACACTTGCACATATCATTTACAAAAGTGCTTCTTTAAAGCAGTGTTAAATTGGGTCCCTCTGGGTCTTTTATATACAGCTATTTACTTATTTATTTCAAAAAGTGATAGCACACATTGTGCCACAACAGCAATTATGTGTCCCAAACTGTACACCCAAAATAATGGGAGCCTACTTTGTTGCTCAAAGTTCATCACTTATTAATCAGACCACTGCATTTAGTGAGAAAGCTAGAGCTAAATGAACTAAATCTACACTATATGGACATAAGTTTTGGGACACCTTACCATTACACCAAGAGGGACTTTACATTGACATTACATTCAAATGCATAGACTTTAATATGAAGTTGGTCCCCCTTCACAGCTATAACAGCTCCCACTCTTCTTGGAAGGCTTTCCACAAGATTTTGGAGTTTCTGTGGGAATCTATGCCCATTCATTCTGTAGAGCATGTATAAGGTCAGACACTGATGTTGGTTGTGAAGGCCTATCTCACAATCTCTGTTCCAGTTCATCCCAAAGGTGTTGGATGGGGTTGAGGTTATGGTTCTGTGTGGGACAGTCTTCAACACCAAACAGAAAAGTGTGTTCACAAAGTCCAAAATGTCTTGGTATCCTCAAGCTTTCCACCTAAATTCAACAAATAAGAGGTGTGTCCCGTAACTTTTGTCCATATAGTGTTATCTATGGTGACAACAACACTGAATTTTACTATGAACAGTTTCTGTAAACCCAAAATGTAGCCTCTTTCCCAAAGTACGAGCAGAAGTTGCCAAAAAGCCGGCCAAAGCACAGTTTGAAAAAAACGACAGATCGAAAAACACCTTGAGCCCTGGCTTCTTATTTATTTACTCAGTCGATTTCGAATAGCAAAGAGCCACTTGTTATTGGGATTAGAGAGAACAGCTCCTGCTTCCATCAAGTAAATAAGATGATATGTTTGCCTGATCTGCCTAAGATTAATGTAATAAATCTATGGAGGTTTCTTCACATTGGAGGGAATACTATCTGAAGAAGTTAAGAAACTTTAAATATATTAAGAGAAAACATGATAACATCCCAGAATACAACCAAAATTCAGTTCCATGCTGAAGTTCCATTTCCATTTACCCTTACATTGACTTTTATGTGATCTCATGGAATATTTTATAGTACCCTGATGATTATCAGAAAACATTAAATGTTCACATTTAAGGTTTTAGGCAGATGCTTTTGTCCAAAGCGACTTCCATTCCCTAACTACAGGGGACAGTCTCCCCGGAGCAACTTGGGGTTAAGGGTCTTTCTCAGGAACCCACTGGTGGTTTTGCTGAAGGTAGGATTCGAACCCATGACCTCTTGGTTCAGAGGCAAGTATCCCACCCACTAGGCCACCACCACCCAATACTGATTCTAAATTTTAAATGCTTTATAAATGCTTATGATGAAAAAGCTACTCAGAGTGGTTTGAAGTAAACAACACATAATAGTTGTTCATGGTGGTGGTGATAGGAACCAAAAGTGAATCAATTTCTTTACAACAACGAATTCTTTAAGATTCCATCCAATTAATGTGATAATGACATGTAAATAATTTTGTAAGCTGTATAAGAGCTGCACAGTCACAGAGCGCCTTGTGTAAATAACCACACAGTCAAAAGTTTAAAACCTTTCATCTCACTTCAAAGAAGTAAGATTAAATGTCAGAAGCCAGCAGGTCCTAATGTCCTTCCCGTTCACAGCACTCTGTTGCCACCTCTCACTTCCACCACAGATTAAATACAAAGTTAGAGGATAATACTAATTTCTTTCTTATTTGAATAAAAGATTTTGGTAGAATGTAGAGTCATTCCTTCATCCTTCATTAGGGAACTTGCATTATACATGATCACATCTTCTTCAAATAGCACTCCAAACTTTAACACAGTCTTATTAATCTTATGTAAGATACTTCATATATGTGCATCAACAAGTCTTTTGACTTTGCACTTGCAAACAATAGAATAAAAGTATATATTCATAGGCATAAAGTAAACTAAACTAAAATATACAGTACATAGATATAATGGTGTCATCATAAAAGCCATTGCCATTGATTTCACAAAGATTTCACCATCAATTTTGAGAGTGAAGGAGCTTCTTAAAGGTCTCAAGGCCTTCTGCAAATAGTCTTTAAGCATCCCTGTCAATTCAATACAATTGATTCAGTAAAATGTTTATGGAACCACAACTATTTGTCCTAATCAGATGAATGATAAGGAAGGTAAGAGAGAAGCCAGTCACTTAAAAATTGTTGCAGGATGACCTAAAAGCAGCAGAAGAGACAGTTACATAAAGGACAATAGCCAGTGTATCATCCCTGTTCCTATACCTACTCAAACTCCACTCTTTTGCTTTAAAAGAATAGGGATGTATGTCTAACAGTTGCAGACAAGCATTTAGACAGATCAGAACTGTTCTGGAACCATGTACTCCGGTCAGATAAAATAAAAAATAGAGCTCTCTGGTAATAATTAAGCTCATACTGTTTAGAGACACAAGGGTTGAGAGTTTGATCCCAAAACACCATACCAACCATGGTGCAAGCAACTGGGAGCACTCTGAAATAAGACTTTCTGTGCGAATGCTACTAGGCCATTACACATACTCAAATGAATGTTTAAAGAAGACAACATTGCAGAACATTGAGCCAAAATAACTCAAGACCTGTTTCTAAAAAAGGATTTGTCGAGGGGAATGTGACACATGGACAAGAACAGAACCACATAGCAAAGCTTTTAGATCCTACATGCACATTAGGGGCAAAAACCTAATTGCTTTTGGGTTAACCTTTTAAACTCAATGCTTGTCAGCTAATACAATACCATAACAGTTTCATCTTATTAGCGGTCACATAATAGCTTGTTAGATATCTAAAACTGATCCACATTATGAACATAATTACATGAGGTGGCTTTTTGTAGGTCAGTAGAGACAAATAAAATATGTAATTTTCTGGCCAATAAAAGGGACTCATACTGTAAATGAATTTTTGGTGTACTTGTATTAAATATTAAACGAGTGACATGCAAATGTAGAAAATCTCAGTGTGTGCAAAAGCTTTTGACAAGCAGTGCACATTTTGAAGAGCTGGACTAACTCCAGATCTTGGCATCCCACTGAGCATGCGTGATCTTTGTGAACATTTCCTGAACATTGCCCAGTAAGTTGTGCTGATTAATAAAAAGCAACTCACATATTTTCTTTTTTTCAGACATATCAAGTTCACCCAGTGTTCCCTTTTTCAGATTGAATTTTTTATAGAGTAAAGTTCTTCACCAACTGGAAAGAAATTCAGAGGTATAAAGTTGGCAAAGAAGTTTATTAAAATTCACTTTAAATAGCAACCTTTCAGGCAATCACAATTCTCATCTTTGACAAAATTAATTAAAAATATCAAATTTATAGGCCGCATGCACAGAAACAGCTGGTGGCTCAGTCTGGCTGGCTGATCTACAGAAAAATGGCCATTTTCTAGACAAATTTTGAGTTCTCGCCCCCTATTTCTGGATTAACAGGTCTGTCTCAGATACAGATAATGGCATTACACCTCAGATTCATATGCAAAGTTTGTTCATGACACAAATGAGTCATGTGCTATGAGTTTGAAGACTCAAAAGTGATTTTACAAAAAGTTTTTAAAACAAGTCAAGACTGAAGAGAACCTACAGTATAGTCTAAACATTCGTCGTTTTATCTTCCAAGCCGTGTGGAGGAACATGAAAGCTTCGAAATCATTATTAACGGAAAACTGGATGTTTGTTGTATAACTATTCTAACTTTCAACTTTCAAACCATCGGCTGCTTTTTCTGCTCAGACGCAGTATGGCTCTGACAAACTCACACAAATAAAAGTCATGTCGGAGTTTCAGGATGTGTCAGAGATTTGTCTAACTTCCTAAAAGAAAAGAGCTTGCATGGGGTGAGACAAATGTAGCCTCTTGTCAAGATGTTGATAAAAAAAAAAAAAAGACTGGTGCTTTGTGATGTTCGTGAATGCCATGTTGAAAGAGAGAAGACTGTGTTTACCTGTTATCCAGCAACAAACGTGCTTTTGAGATTCACAGCTTCACAGTGGGAGTGCATGTAATTATTTGTTGTCTCTTCTGACTGCTTAGAGTCTGATGTCACCAAAATGCGAAGTTTCTCTAACTTTTCACCTCTTCATTCTTGTCATTTACGTCTATGTTTATGGCATTTAGCAGATGCTCTTATCCAGAGCGATGTACATCAGTGCTTAAGCTGTCTACGTCTGTTCTCTATACCTGTAATGCTGCACTAAGATCAACACCTGCTTTTAACCAAGTTACTGCCAGCTAAGTTACACCCCTTTACAAACCCTGTCAAATACACAAGTAAGGTTAATACACAAGTAAGGAAAACGTTAAGAGGGTGAGTTTTTCTTAAATATATAGAAAAAGATATATAAGAGATAAACGAGAGGACTGGTTAGACACCAAGGTGCTCCTTGAAAAGCTGGGACTTCAGATGACACTTGAACACAGCGAGGGACTCCACAGATCTGACTGCAAGAGGGAGTTCGTTCCACCACTTGGGGGGCAAGACTGAAAAGGGTCTTGATGTATGACGTCATTGTCTTTTTCGCAATGGAGGCTCCAGACGAGCAGTGCTTGAAGCTCTGATAGGTGTTTTCTTCCAGTTACAATGCCAAAGGATGAGTTGCGCACTTTATAAATAACAATTCTCTACATTACATGCTTTATAAGAAACACCTTATTTGGTCTATGTTGCTGGTTCACATATGTTGGTGGATCACACTCAGCCTAGAAGTGAACTCCATGTGCATGAAAATCCCAGCAACTCCAATCATACTGTTATACCAACGCAATACACACTACCAGACTCTTACCTTATCAGTATCACTGCTGAAAATGGTCCTCTCAAATAATACCTTCCCGAACAGTTGTCTGGTTGTCTAAAACCCTCAGGGCAGAGGAAAGCTGACAAACTGTGCCTGACAAGGTCAACGCTATAATTCTTCACCTATAGAGGGAACTATAAGCAGAGGCACCGGGTTTCATGCATGGACATCATGTTTCACTTGCTTTGGTGGTCAAAACATTAAAACATGTCACACATTTTATCACATATGTTTGTCATAGCTTCATAAATCCAACTGCAGTTGTTTCTAGCATGCAGCAGTCTGTGAACATGAACAGAGAAAAACATGACAGCACAACCAGCCAAAATTATATGTTTGTTGTTTTTCAAAGAAAGGGCGTCTTGGTTGTTATGGCAAAACAGCATATTGAAGTTTTGGACTTGCATAGGACAAATTATTCAAAGCACACTGGAATCTCCACAAACATACTCATCTATCCTGCTGTTGAATGTGAAATTCAGCTGAGGAATAACGGAGATATTCGGGTTTTCAATCACACTTATCCGGACTGAAAGATAAATGGAGAGCCTGGAGAGCATCTTTAGCATGCAAACCAGACCTCATTCTATTTTGTGTTTACTTTCAAGTTCATTGGTTGAATTTTATTGGCTTTGAAAACATGACATCTCAACACAAAAACAGAGAATATATTGAACTATTAATTTATGAAGGGACAAAAAATGCAGTGGGACACGATGTTTGGTTTAGACAGCTCAGTCGGATCATTCCCATTTGACAGCTGCAGTTTCCAGCGCTGGAACTCTTAACATAAGGAAGCTTATTCTATAATTCACACGGAAGGTCTTTCTCCATTCATTGGTATATACGTGCACTGGTAAGTCATCACATAGGTTCTCTTTGTGCTGCTAAATAAGCTCTTACTATCAAGGCATGGACTCCACAAGACTTCTGAAGGTGAGCTGTGGTTTCTGGTACCAAGACATTAGCAGTAGAACTTTTAGTTTCTGTAAGTTGGCTGGTAAGGCCTCCACGAATTAGTCTAGTTTATTCAGCACATTTCTTTGATGCTTGATTAGATTGAGATCTGGGAAATTTGGAGGCCAAGTCAAGTCGTTTTCTTCATTCCTAAACAGCAGTATTGCAGGATTTTTATCCTACTGAAAGAGGCCAGGGACGCTAGGGAATACTGTTGCTATGAAGGGGCGGTACTTGGTCTGCAGCAATGTTTAGGTAGATGGTATATGTCAATATAACACCCACATAAATGCCAGGATCTAAGATTTCCCCACAGAACGTTGCCCAGAACATGACTCCATTTGCTTGCCATAGTACATCCAGATGCAAGCTATTCCCCAGGCAAGTAATAACCCTGGCTATCGAGATGATGCAAAAACAGCGATTTTCACTGAATGTATATATAAAAGGCTCCTTGGATGGGGTGGAAAAGTTATATGTTCCAATTAAATTTAATGGCGAGTGTGTCTGTGGCTGTAAATTACCAATCGATGCAAACCTGTTCTTCCCTGTAACTGTTGGAGGCTGGACACGCTTTGCAGAACACAAGCAAAAATTCCGTTCAGCCTAATGAAAAACTGACAGTTAGTTCAAAGTAGTCATACACTGTAGTCAGTTTGACAACTAAGTTGGGCTCTATAAATAGAAATGGCAATAAATCAATCTGTTATCAACTGCAACAATAAATAATGCTATTGTATGTGTACAATTAGTGAACACAGAAAGTCTATTTGCATGAACACGTTATTGTTGCTATCACTGCATCTCTCTAATACAGAACCCACTATACAATAAAGTGTTATAAGTACATATCTTCAGAGCTAAATGTACAAAAACAGCACACAGTAACAGCCGCGATCCAGGGCACATTAAATTCATGCACTTTATTGGTGGAAGCCCCAGATCAAAAAGCTGCAGAGCATTGTACTGGCAGTGTTCTGCAGAGCTTTTTTCCTAATGAGGCTATACACCGGGGCCGCTGCTGCTGGAGGGTGGTGAGGCTGACCATTGAATGCTGTTGATTAGGATAATTGGGATAAATACGTGTCTTTTTCATTCATATCACAGCACGTTTCTGTTCTGCTTCTCTTCAGTTTTCACTTGGGAGTTCAAATGGCTATTGTTACTGTGTCACGGCTGAATTACTTCACACTTTATCATACCGGCATCTCCCCTTTTCAGTAATAAAACATTTGAATGAAATGGATAACGGCGTAATCCTGAGACGTTTACATGCTGATATAAACAGACGTTTTCGTACTATGATGGTCCACAGTATGGAGACTTATTATATGACAGAGAACAGTAAACAGATGAGTTATGGGACAGGTGGCCTCGAAACGGCAGACTATAATTGAAAACGTCCCACATGCTCAAAATAACTTTCCCATGAAGTATCAGTCAATTTTCTTTTTTATTGGAGGATATGTCCTACTACATTGAGGTTTATCTCTAGATTTTGCAGAAAGACAACAGTGAAACCTGGTGTAATTGTAAAAATGCCATATTTATGAGGTTACGGCTTAGATGGTCTCAGTGTTGGATGCGATTAAACAGTGCTCACACCCGGCATTGTTTTCTTCCCCTAATCTCAAAATCAAAAAGCAGGCAAGAGACTGCAAGCGAAAGTGGGGCATGCTTGTCTTGTATTACTCAAGGGCTTCATTTTGGCTAAGCGCGCCACATTGCTTATGCATTCATTAGAAAACTGGAAAAAATACGCAATTCCTCTGACATGCTGTGCAATAGATCTATATCTTGGCATAATTGTGGCTTACCGGCTGCCAAAATATAACAAGGCTGTGATCAAGCACAGGGCGTCTCCAGTAAGAGAGGAACTCCATATGAAAACCTGCTAGCTCTCTCTTTCATCCAGATCTTTCTCTCATCATTTCTTTTACTTTTGAAAATGCTGGCAGCCATTTACATGATGAACATTCCATGATGAATAGGCTCTAATTAATGACATATAAAGTAATTTCAGGAAATGAACAAAGGAACCATAAGAACATATTTTCTTTCTTGTCCTGACATATATCAGAACAGGATCAGAATCGATTCACTTTTTTGATCCCTGAGAAAACTCCTTATGCTACGACTGCACAGACACACAGATACACAAGGACAAGAGTACAGTAACCCCACGCTTTTACGCACTCCAGCAATCATGTCTTCGGTCTCTCGCAGAATTATTTTCTGAGAACTAAACTAATATTTGTTCATGGAAACTGCAGATATCCTCTGTGTTGTTTGTGCTCTTGTGACGTCCAGACCTGGTGTGCTACGCCCCTTCATCCTTGTGCTGGATGTTTATGTTTAGGTGCGGCGGTTAGCAAGGCAATCAAACACCTGAATAGAAAGAGGCCCTGCAGCTCAGTGCCCAAACATAAACAACAACAAAATGATCTTGTGTTTTTTGTTTTGTTCTTCTAAAGCCCTGTATTTTTTTTTACTGATAATTAAATTCATTTATTACTGTATACTGTACCAAAGAAAATGAGAGCACATACTAAAGAAAACGATCCTGCATGAATTACAGTACAGTCTATATAGGGGTTATACTGCTATTTTACATTCTAGCACTGCAGGAGTTCAGGGTAAACTGTACAGTACAGTATGGGTGTACCTTTACATTTTCTTTCAGGGTAATGTGTTAGTTTTAAATGAAATGAAAGTGTTTTGGGAGCATATTTGGGGATATATTTAGGGTATACACTATAAGAATGGGCCTTTTTAGGCACATCACAACATCACATTTTTTCACTATGCACGGGTGGAACATGTACCCTAACCCTAAATCAAGACTGTCATTGCACATAGCAGTGATGTAAGTAACAATCTTGCACATGATAAAACTGTTGCATGAACCCCCTGCTTCACTTGGTGAATGGGTTAAATGCAGAGGAAGAATTTCATGCTGTTCACACTGTGTGCTGTGGTGTGT
>JBBPDB010000040.1:4579846-4594609 GCA_037974465.1 Brachypetersius altus
CCCTGAGCAAGGTACCGTCCCCACGCACTGCTCCCCGGGCGCTGTGTTTGTAGCTGCCCCCTGCTTCACTTGGTGAAATGCAGAGGTTGAATTTCGTGCTGTACACACTGTGTGCTGTGGTGTGTTCACGTATGACAAACTTTCACTTTAGTTACATAATAAATCTGCATAATTAATAATTAATTAAATGCATAATTAATCAATTGCTATGGGGTTATGTCAAAGGTGTTATCATTGAAATAACCTCTATACGTTTTTGCTGAACACATATTTGATCAAATGTTTGTCTTGAAAGAACTTTGCACATTTCAAAATGAAAAAAAAGCATCATGTGACCTTTAAGGTCAGAGGCTTGCACTGTGAACTGGTCAACACATCACTTCTATAGTTTGTGTGCCTTCTGTGTGTCTTGAGCTGCCATGGTGATGACATTTAGTGCTCTAATAGAACAATTTGTCACTGTCAGAAAGAGGAGAGAGATTCGGCTCTAATGATGGCCTATGAGGATTTTCATGGTCGATAAACAATGCTTTAGAGTGTGAAACAGCAAAGTGAAAAGAATCTTCACTGGTCTGAAGTTTTGATTAACACACAAGAATTCCTGTGTTTGCATGATGCTTCATGTGTGTTCATGACGCATTTGGCCATAGTGTGGAACACATAGACACGCAGAGACAGACACAGTTAGGTCACATAATTAGAGTTTAAGCTTAATAATTAATCACACAATTAATCACACAGTCTTCTTCTTCTCTCTTTCTCTCTCTCTCTCTGTCCCTCCCTCTCTCTATTAATTTCCATCTCTATCTCCCTCTCTCTGTTTTCTGGTACTCTCCAGCTCTCCCATACTCTCATTTTTCCACTTTGTGTTTTCCATTTTCTCTCTTTCTCTCTCTGTTTCACCCTTTTCACTAATCTTTCGTTGATTCCCTCTTTTTCTCATCCGAGCCAACCCTCTGCCAGTCTTAACCTCTTTCCCTCATTCTCTCTCCCTTTCTCTGTCCCTCTCTCTCTCTCTCTCTCTCTCTCTCTCTCTCCATATCTCTCTGTCTCTCTCTCTCTCCAGTATTTTCCGCTTTGTCTCTCCAAACAACAAAACCACTTTATCTCTCACAAATCAAGAAGTGTCTAAGGTGTGTGTGTGGGGGTGGGGTGGGAGGTGTGTGATCAGGGGTGCAGTTGCCACGGCAACCGGTCCTTTGTGTCACATCTCCCAGATTCACTGTAGTTGGACCTCAAACCCCACATGTGGGTAAGGCTCAAGAAAAATGTTCATGGGTCTCCTACTTTCCTGACTTTATTCAAACGATAACACATCCACTCTGGGAATATATGTGACTGTGCTACTCTAATTCCTCAGTCATATTTCAATCATATGAGAAAGTTTACTGTACTGTATGGCATCACTGCTGATTGGTCACATCTGGGTGTTTATTGTCTAATGACCCCTAAAGTGGAGTAGAAGAGTCTGATATGCTAGAAGATACAGAGATTTCACTGCAGATCTGTAGTGTGTGTGCCTGTGTGTGTGTGTGTGTGTGTGTGTGTGTGTGTGTTGGTGTATATATGCTTTCCACATTTTATGCGGCTTGAGCCATATTTCATCCATATAACAGCACTTTTTTAATAAAGAATGACAAAACCAGAGACCATGATATCTGTCATATCTGAGTGTTTACTGTCTAATGATCACTGAAGTGGAGTCTCTATGCTGGAAGATGCAGAAATTTCACTGCAGGTCTGTTGTGTGTGTGTGTTTTCCTAATTTTATGCTGCTTGAGCCAAATTTCATCCATATAATAGCACTTTTAATGAAGAAAGCTACTAAGGCTACTCTGCCCACAGCACAACTGGGGTTCGTGATTTTTCACATCTGATGAGCACCTCAAGTGGAGAAGAAGACCCTGACAAAGTCTCTACACTGAAAGATGCAGAGATTGCACTGCAGTTCTGTTGGGGTTTTTTTCACTCTTCTGCTGCTTGAACCATATTTCATCCATACAACATAATTTTCTAATGAAGAAGAGACTGAGGGTACAACAAAACCAATGAGTGTGGTGGTCTTCTCAGCAGACTTCTGACTTCTGAGGACGAGAGGGAGTGCAGCTCTGGTGGGCTCCTGCTGAGCTCCTTCTTCTCCAGCCCTTCGCCACCCCTCCCCCTCCCTCCCCTCCCTGCCAGACCCCTTGTTGAATTTCCCACGCCTGCTCGTGTCACATCCGGTTCAGGACCACGGCTAGCTGCTCGCCTCTCAAATTTCCCTTCCCGCACCTGCGTTCTTGCATTAAGAAGCCAACTTTTTACCAGCGATGAAGTGATTTCTGTTGTGCTCCAGCCCTCCGTCCTTCGTCTTCAGAGGCGGGAGAGCGAGAGAGAGAGGAGGGGAGACCGAGAAAGGATAGCATCCAGCCATACCGAGGTGCAGTAAATATGCTAAAAGACGTCGAGCTGATTTCATCTTCTCCTTTATTTTGATAGAGAAGGCTCCAAGGAAGACGATATTAAAGGGGAAAAAAAGAAGAGGAAGGAAGAGGAGGAGAGATAGAGAAGAAGAAGGGGTGGACCTGCATGTGATAGCCCCGGATCAGGTGGTGGATGGTGGTGGAAGATGCAGCCTACAAGCAAGCTCCTGAGTCTCACCCTCCTCGTCCTGATGGGTTCTGAACTCACTCAAGTAGGTCCATAAACGCCATTTTCTCCCACCACCCCCCATCCTACCTCCACGCACCACAGGGCTAATTAGTCTGCCATAATTCAGCTCTGCCACAAATCCCACATTGTAATGGGGCAGATTATGCTTTTAAGCCAGCTGTAGTAATGTGCTTAAGCCTGTTTCAGAGGAATCATCACTGCAGGGGAGGGTGGTTACAAGTCCTTAGTTGGACCACACAGATAGACTCTGACTCAACTCTAGTCATAACACAAAACTGTGTTATTCTATTGACAATCATAATCCATCACTGATTTCCATTAACCACCACTATTGCCTAGTTAGGAGCCATCAAAATATAGATTTCATTTCCAGGTGGGCTTCACTGTTTCCCCACTAAGTCATGGTGGAGATCAGTGATGTTGGGCTAGAGCCGTTTTCTCCACTCACTTTTAAAAAGTGCGGTTAACAATTGTGGTGCAGTAAACCTGTCTGCTGTCTGCTGGTCTACACATCTACTGGACAGGTGCAGCCGCTTCACTTGCAGAGAAATTACAACTTCAGCAAGTTGTCAGTTTCTCTGACTCATTCAGGGAAAGTCTTAAATGTGAATACACCCATTTGCACCATAGACCGGTAGGCGATAATAGTTGGAGCACTTCTCAAAACATTAGTCATACCGAAAATGACTGCATTATGTTTTTTACTTCTCAAAATAAAAAAGGTATCATTATATTCTCCAAAGCTGTTACATAATCCAGCAGAGAGATGTTGGTAGCTCATAAATATAGGGGCTGAAAATCAAGTTGGTATTCAGCCGTACCCTGTGCCACATCGCAAATCTTTGAAATTGCAAAACAGAAATGTCACCCAGGCTTCTGCACTATACAAGACAAATGGGTTATTCTGGAATGTCTTTTTTATTTTTTTGCGGATGCTCAGGAGTATGTACAAACACCTTGTGGTGTGCGGAAGATCTTCAGCGTGTTAATTGATCCTGTGACTAATTTTGGCATATAGTGAGAACATTTACAGCCAGAATTAGATTGAAGACACAGATGTTAAAAATCCACTTTGCGTGGGGAGGGTGAAAAGTAACACAAAACTATCAGATACAAGAAGTTGAGGGGTATTTAATGCACTTTATATTCATGTTTGGTGGGAGATCATAGTTTAGAACAACAATGTATGGGGAATGGGGATGTAAGTGACCTTTAAAGACTTTATATGATGTATATTTAAAAATATGGACTGGAAGGAAGTCTAGGACATGGCATTTTAACTGGAAATGATAACATCGATTGTGCAAATGTCTTTCTAGGGAGGAAGTCTAGAACATGGCATTTTAACGAGAAATAACATCGATCTCCATGCAAATGTCTTTATCTTCTGAGATAAAACAAGGTTTAATGGCAACAAACTGTGTGGGAAGCCGTGTGACTGCACACCAGGATTTGGATCACAAAAATACATTGAAATATGGCTTAATGCCTTTTTAAGTGTAAGTTATTTGGATATTTGCACCCCTGGAATAAGCTGGTTTAGGTATCTGGAGCATTGTAGGCAGATAAGGCAAATAATCTGAGTGAATGTTCTGAGAGCGATCAATTTTCCACCATCAGGTAAAAACTACTTAAGAAGGGACAAAAATCCTATGACAATCCATAACCACACCATTTCCTGACTGTCAGGGGATGTTAAATGAAGGTCCAGGTTACAGATGATGCTCAAACACTGTTATCAAGATCAGCCCAGAAGGTCAGTTGCCAGAAGAATAAAGAGACCTGCACTGCCCCCTGTTGGCTAATGCGTGTCCTGCCACTCTGAGCAACGATCATTAGGATCAGCATTTTTAAAATATTCCAAAATATTGAAAGAAAATGTAAAATGATCAGTCCTTAATCGGCCCATCTTACTTCGCTGCCTGTAATGTTTTCTTTATTAAATAGTTATACCCACCAGAGGATCCTCTTGTATAATTCAAAGAGAGCGCTGCAGGATGGCATCAGATCACTGCCGGTTTAGCATTTTTAGTGTAGCATAAAAATCTCAGTCATATACAGTATGTATATATATATATAACAACAAAAACTGCCATAGCCAAAATTAGGTGTAGATGAACTGAAGGAGAAAACTGTGCTGATATACATTATTTATATTTTTCTTTGTTTCTTTGTTTCCTTGTTTCTTTTTTCCATTTTTGTTTTTTTTTTTAACTGTAGCATAATTTCATTTTTGTCACGTATATGTACGTTATCTTGGGCACTTTACTCTCAACATAATGCTATTTTTAATATGATTTTAAATTTGTGAATATAATTTAAAAATATATTGTTAATAATAATTCTTAATATATATTAATTGTAATAATACTTAATATACGTTTTTCCTACAATTGCAACAATTGCTTGGTATCCCATTTAAAGTACATATGAAAAAGAGTAATGATGATTTGTCTCTTGGTTACACACACACACACACACACACTCTCGAGATCGTGAGTCGAACACAGCGGGAAGAGAGAAAAAAAATCAAGAGCGGAGGGGGTCATGAATAATTAATGAGATGGGCGTGGCCGCAGGGCCAATGAGACGCCGTGCCGAGTCTCCGTGGTTTGCATTACTCGAATGCAGGCGAGGAGACCTGGCTCTTTTCTTCATCCTCCTCCTCATCATCCCCTCATCCTCGCGGTAGAGAACAGAGAGGACAGCAGGCACCATGTCCCGCGCGGGTGTGTGTGAAGGGGTCTCCCCGACACGGGGCCACTATTCCTCCGGCCGGCCCGGCCGCCCGAGCCCCCCTACCCCCCTGGCACAATGAAGGATTTAGAGGAGAGGACGCGCGCGCAGAGATGTCGGTGCCTTTGCTGAAGATTGGAGTCGTGCTCAGCACCATGGCCATGATCACCAACTGGATGTCCCAGACCCTGCCCTCTCTGGTCGGGCTCAACACCACGAAGCTCGCGGCAGCTCCTCCAGGGGTCCCGGACAGGAGCACAGGAGTGAGTGACACTCAGTGAGAGAGAGAGAGAGAGAGAGCGAGGGAGAGAGAGAAATGCAAATAGAGAGAAAGCTGGAAAACGGGAGAAAGAGATGCAGAACCAACAAACCTACTAGTGGGGGATACTTAATACTTAAATGGCTTATTATTAGTGTTATTAGAAATATTGTTCTCATTACCAAATCTATTATTATTATTATTATTATTATTATTATTATTAAAACTGTGATTTGCAAGCATTTCTAAATTATTAATTTACTGCTACTACTACTAGAAATGTTCTTATTAGTACTGACAGAACCTATAAACAGGATACACTTACTATAAAAGATAGGAAATATATAAGAGCTTATTGGTGTTTATCATTATCATTATTATTAGACATATTGTTATTGACAGAACCCACAAACAGTAGTGGCTGGATGCTAACGATAAAAGATCATTCTTAAATTCTTAAATTGCTTCTTACAGGTTTTATAAATATATAAAGAGGTGTGGTCTACTACTACGACTATTATTACTACCATTAATATAGTAACCGGCTCAAACGTACACAGGTAATCTATATTATAATTATTGCTGATGACATATATAATATAATTATTATTATAGCGATGAGACTATAATGAGGATTATGAGTACTATCTGTAATACTAGTATTTGTTCTGAAGCCTATTTCAACCCCCGTGTTTTAAGATCTAAATTGTTCCTGAAGTTTCTTATGTGTTACTAATAATATGGTAATACATTATCACTTCCTGTTCTTGTAGCCTCAGCAGTAGTTTCAGAAGGTGTCAAATACCCAAGTGTCTTCTCGTTCTAATCACAGAAGGCTTTAACAAGGCTAGCAATGCTGCCTCAAGGGACCCAGCACTGCCTTCTTTGTCTTTCTGTGTGATGGTAAACACCAAATCGTTGTTGTGCAGAATTAAGTGATCATGCTCAGACGTGTGCAGACATTGTGCAACATGTGAGAAAGCTGAGAAAACTGTAATGAGCTATTTTTTGTGACATTGCTGCGGCGCACTAAACTCTAATTACAAGGGCGGCTCTAACTTGAGAGAAAATATTTGCCTGATTAGATTTGTTGAGTACAAAAAGTCTCAAACAGGCAGGAAGCTCTCTGCAAACAGTACCACACAGCAGAAAAATAATGTATTTCAGCATTCAGATAATTGCATGGAGCACATTAACAGAGCTTCTGCTCATCAATCACGAGGGTCTTGCCCCACTTGTCGTTTTTTAAACCTAAACTACATTTCTAGAAACAACTATAGCAGTGTGTGCATGTGTGGGTGAAAATAAATGGTGTTTTTTAAGGGTTGGGCTGGGCCTCTGCATGGTCATTTATCTGAATGCACAATGCCGTGTCTGAAACCACCTCTAAATCTCCTGACATTCGAGATTATGGTTCAATATATAATCTCGATGTACGACGCCACAACTGCAGTCCATTTACAAAGGCATGCCTTCAATTTGGTGAAATCTTCTTGCAGTCCACATTGGAATTAGAATATGGAGAATCCATTTGAGTACTGGAGATTAAATTGAGACATAGGGGAAGGGTTCTAAATTCCACAAATCCTGATGGCTCTCTAACATCAAGCCACATGACCACAGAGTTATATAAAATCCCATCTGAGGGGAGAAAATGCAGCTGTGGGTCAATGCATGGCATACAGAAGCTCCTAGAACCCGCAGCTGTGAAGCCTGTATGGGAGAAAACCCATTATTTGGACATACAGGTCCTGAGGCTAGAAGATCCAGCAGGGGCGTTCAGCTTGTGCGGGTATGACATCAGCTGCATATGGTTCATACCCAGCAAGATGAAATAAGTGAAATGTCTTGCTGTGGAACTCAGGAAGCTGAAGGAGGCAAAAAACACTGGGGAATTACAAGAATAAAGAGAAAAAGCAATGATAAGACATACTTCTCTTAAAAATGAAGATTCTTTAGCAACAAAAAACATCAAATTAATTATCTTCTGTTGATAATTTAATGAATCATCCAATGGTCACATCAAAAAATATGGTTTTTCATGGTTCTTTAGTAAATTAAATATGGCAATATACAGAAAGAACCAATTTAATACACCAACAGTTCTGTGCATGGTTAAATAGAATGTATGGTTCTTCCTTTTCTTTATGGCATTAAAATGGTACTAAAATGGCACTGTATAGCACCAAAAGGGTACAAGATAAATAATGTGTGTTCTTCAGGGAATCAAACAATGGACTTCTATGGATTTGCAGCAATGAACCATTGTAGCACCTTTTCTTTAAAGTGTGAGACACAGCCCCACAGGACCTTTTTCAATCTGACTTCCAGCAGAACGGTTCCAGGTAATGAAGGGCTGGAAAGCTGATTTTTCTGGGTCAGGTATATGGTATGGTGAATAGAGCTGAAATGTGGAACAGCCAGGGATGCTAACAATTGGGTTGGGATTCTTTAGTGTGACGTATCCCATTACATCCTCTCTCTCACTGACCCCGTTTGTCTGTGTGTGACGTGCTTTGGCCAGGTCCTGCCTGCGAACCCAGAGGAGTCCTGGCAGGTGTACAGCTCGGCGCAGGACAACGAGGGCCGCTGTGTTTGCACTGTCGTGGCTCCTCAGCAGACCATGTGCTCGCGGGATGCCAGGACCAAACAGCTACGACAGCTTCTGGAAAAAGTAACCCTTACATTCACAAACAGGGCAAACACAGGGCAAACGTGATAACTCTTAGTACTAATTATATGATTACAGTTATAATTACATATTGAGTTCCCCAGTAATTTACAAGGACATTTTCATCACCTTCTGTATTGCCAGCTTATGTTATGATATCTTTGTCACCAGTAGAACATGCTAAGGATTGAGTTTACAAACATTGAACTGTTTTGTAGCAAAACCTGCTTGCCAGAAGCTCATGGTCCATGCTGTGGGACCATTTTTTCTTTTTCATGTCATCTCTCAGGTGCAGAACATGACCCAATCCATCCAGACGCTGGACCAGAGGACGCAGAAAGACCTGCAGTACGTCCAGAGGATGGAGGTGCAGCTACGCGGCCTGGAGACCAAGTTCAAACAAGTGGAGGAGAGTCACAAGCAGAACATTGCCAAGCAATACAAGGTACGGTCAAATGAGGTGCTCATCCAGTCATTCTGCCTCATTGGTTCCATTTTTCTCCTAATTTATAAAAACATGCACTGTTTCCCTCTTACAAAGTCCTGCTTTGAGTTTATTTACGTTACTGCTTGCCATTTTAAACATGCCCATCCAAAATTACCCTTGTTTTAGGATTCATTATGTAGTTTATCACAAAAAATAAAAGCAGGCAGGGACAGAAAATGTTTAGCCTTTGGAGTCTACAAGAGTGCACAGAGTAGCCCTGGTATTTAATCTGCATGAAAGTGCTGTTCATTTAGATCCAAATATCAGCAAAAGTCATTCTTTGCATGACCCTTATAGGAAGACTCCAAGCCAGTCTTGATCTGTTGTATCTCACATATAAAACAATGAAACATCAGGGCAGCACCAGAGCTACTGGCCTTTGGCTTTTATTCGAAGCGTGTTTTTAGACGATGAGTTTTCTATTAATATGCTATAGATGCGTCAGATCAAGATTAGACTGAAAAGCACCAAAGTCTCCCTTTAAATCCCAACCTTTACTGTAATGTCTATTACTGCATGTAGGGCATGTGCAAACATGGCATTTCAGCCACTGGACGAATTCATAAAGAGCCATGTTTGAATCACTGGAATAGAGGAGATATGTCTGCTGGCTATTTGTACAAGATAAAATTTGGCACTTCAAGAAGTCATCTGTGTCTTTGTGGTTTCACAAAGGTGCTTATGAATTCGTAATGAGGCTATAATGCTCATATAGAGTTATAAGTTTATAGCCTGTGGCAGACTTGAATTAATTTTTATTTTGATTGCGATTATTTGCCCATGCGCAAATAATCCCAACTCTATTTCTGCTTCCGCTTGCATGCTGCGTCCTTCACCCATGTTTTTTGTCCAACATGATGTGTTATTTTATGCCTAAAGCTGCATCTGGGTACAGTATTGTGTGTATATTTGTTTCAGACAGGCTAGAGAGTTAGCTATTCAACAGTATCTCATCTTCTTGCTTGCAGGGCTAACATAATGAATTATATCAAAGCTGCAGAGACTGAAGAACAAATTGTAATCCCAAGCTGATCTACAGAACAAGTTTTTTTTGCACCGTTTAGTTTATTTTTGAACCGATAAGCATCTTTAAGGCTCCATGTCCCACTCTTTTTTCTGTGCATGCCACTGTAGAAGCATTCCATGAGTAGACATTTATTTATGTTATGGTGATATCTCTTCCATGTCTCTTCTCATTGTTTAATGCATATTTTGTTACCAAGGGGGAACAGTAATTGAAGTAACGAGTAAACAATGTTGTATGTGACGCAAAGCATGTACTCACTTAAAAGACGTTGCATTTTAAACATTGAAAAATAAAAGAGTTTTCCCAATTGTTCTTCGTGTACTGAGGACTTGTTTATGATGCTTATGATATGCCGTACATGTATATGCGCATAGGCACATATGACACTCAGGCCAGGGCAGATAGAGAGGGCATGGTAGGGTCAGGTAGATGTTTGGACTAAAAAACGGTTGCACGCATGCCTACTGAACCAAGCCTATTTTAACCTTACAGGCCATAAAAGCGAAAATGGAGGAACTTAGGCCAATGATACCAGTGTTGGAGGAATACAAGGCCGATGCAAAATTGGTATTGCAATTTAAAGAGGAGGTGAAGAATTTGACGTCAGTGCTAAGCGAGCTGCAGGAGGAGATGGGAGCCTTTGACTACGAGGAGCTCCACAACAGGGTGTCAAATCTTGAGGAGAGGCTCCGTGCATGCATGCAAAAATTAGGTAGGCGGAGTTTGAGCACTAACACCACCACCCTCTCTGTCCCCGAGAATGTGGCTCACAATTAGTCAGATTTATACACACCAGCAGATACTGCTGAGCTTTTTAAACTCATTTAACACATTTAGCCTACAGCATGCAAGTGCACATCAAAGCCATTGCACATGTTAAGCCGGGTAGTGGATACAGGTAAGTCGAATGCCTTTACAACAGAGGAATCCAGAGCTATCACAAATAAATATCAAACGCAGCTCGTTTGGAGCGATTGTGTAAGGAGCTATTTTCAAAAGACCAGTGTAAAAAGTAAGAGTTATCATGAATAAATAGCAATAACTTGTGCACAATGACAGGACAGCATGAAAGATGTAACTTTTTCAAAGCAACCAGCAAATCAACACAGACAAGAAATCAATAGATACCAAACACAGACTGGATGTAACAACATGGTTATGTGGAAGGTATTACTCTCCGCTTGTTCTGTTGTTACCCCGGCCACGATAAGGAATCTGACTGTGGTTAACATGCATTTGAACATTCGATCCAAGGTTACAGAGGGATGAATTTCACAAAAAAGCTGTTCTTGCTGATGCATGAATGTCGCCGTCAGCCTCAATTTCAGGCGGTCTTTCCCTAGACCATGAGCGGAAGAGCTGTTTTTGACACCCGAGCAGAATTGATGGCACTAAAGTAGCACGCCTTGCTCCACCATAATGAATAAATCAAGGTCTTCTGGAGACTTGACATTAATGCGGATGGGGGGAGGGAGGTTAGACAGAGAAAAATCAGATTATCTTTGGTGTCAAAGTCAGTGCACTAAGACGCTGACACTGTCTTTGTTTCCGATTTAACGCCCGCGGTGCCATGAATACAAAGAAGCGAATCAAACGTTTTTGACAAAAATGCAGAAAAAAATATGAAAAAGAAAAACGCAACTGAAGGCTCAGAGACAGTCCATTCTGTGTGCACTCAGAACACAGAGGATTCCTTTGAGCAGTGCCATAGACAAACCACTTCAAGCTCCCAGAGGAGCCGTCAGCAGACAATTGTTTAGCCAATATTGTACAGTTTTGTAAGGAACCACCATCCAATGCAAAGGCTCTGCACCCTTTATTCCCTCAAGAAGTGTATGCCCATGCTGAGAACCTTTATTTTTAAGAGTGTAGGGAGGTGGTAAGTGATACATTTGGGTTGCTTCTCGTAACTGGAACAACAGATTTATTTCCTGCACGGGGTGTAATTTTTTTTGGCCTATTTTACATTAGTTTAGAAGAGGCACCGTGCTGGGATTTGGCTGTCAACTGTAAACACTAAAGTGAGCTACTGGCTTGTTTCCTTCTGGGCCAAAAAACTACACACACCGGTAAAGATAATCATCTAAAAATAGAGGCAGGATTTGAGGACTGAAAGATTATTCCTCCTGGTACAGTAATCTCCTGCCTGTATGAACTACTTACAATACAATATGCAAGAAGAAGGATAACCATGGCCTGATCATTTTTTCTAAAGTCTATGGCCCAAGATAAGATAAGATAACATCAAATAACCCTTTATTTGTCCCACAAGGGAAGCAAAGTGGACAGAACTAGAGAAGAAATTAGAAACAGCAATCACAGTGCTGCTTCTAAAAGGATAGAAAACTGTACACTGCATACATTAATGTTATATTTTAAACTATTGCACTTGTTGTACAGGAAATATTGCATATAACTTTCACTTAATGACTTGTAAACATGAACACTTTCAAATATGTTTACACATACGTACATGAAAAATGATAGATTAGTGTCTATACACACAATGCACAATGCATTCTTCGCCTGAGTGACGACATAGAAAACCCATTTAATTCCCCAAAGAACCACTTTTTAATGAGATGTTTATGTGAAGAACCTATCAAGATCTTTCACATGAACAATTTCAAAAACCTTCATCTGACATGGAAATGCTTTTAACACTCACACTTACGCAACTTGCTTAGAAAAAGGTTCTTTCAAGGCTTTGAATGGCTCTTTAAGAAACCAAGACAGGTTTTTCCATTGTATCACACAGACAAACATCTTTAAAGAATGTTTAATATAAACAGTGTAATGTGATATATACTCTCACAAAAACTATTCAAGATATAAAATACATACATATATTTAAGTCAAAACCCTGTATCTCCATTTCGTCATCAATTTGAAAATGCCAGTGTTTTATTATGAATGGGCAAATATATAGTTACTGCCCGTGTACACCATATGGACAAAAATATTGGGACACATGACCATTACATCAACAGGGATTTTAATGAAATTCTATTCAAATAGATTGACTTTAATATGGAGTTCCCCTTTGTAGATATAACAGCTTCTTCTTGGAAGGCTTTCCACAAGGTTTTGGAGTTTATGTGGGAATTTAAGCCCGTTCATTGCTTTGTGCACTGTCATGCTGTTCTTCCCCAAACTGTGTCCACAAAGTTGGAAGCATGGCATTGTCTAAAATGTCTTGGTCTGCTGAATCATTAAGATAAAGCCCTTCACTGGAGGTAAGGGCACCCTGAATTCAACAATTAAGGGGTGCGTCCCATTACTTTAGTCCATATATTGTGTATAGTCATTTTTATGCAACCAAAATTGATTTAACATTTTTATTTAGGATTATCTACAAGCTATTATTTCCTGCAAGGTATAAATGGCACTGAACAGTCAATATGTTTAAATATTGACTTTTTCCTTTTGTGCACACCAAGTGGACTCGTGTGAACTGAGCAGGATTAAGTTAAACCAGTGACTGTATCTGGGAGTGTATTGAAGCAAGAAAAGGACATGACCTCAATCTTGCTTACAGTATGTTGCAGCATAATTGCATCAACAGGCTCACCGATTAAGTGCCACGACTGTGGTGGCTTAACGGACTGTATTCAGCTGGACTTTCTCGGAATACTATCGCAAAAAATCAGCTGAAGCGATGACAATTCTCTGTTGTTCCTTACTAGTCCCATTAGCTAACATTTGCACATTTGATCGCTTCCAGTGATTACCCATCTGTGCAGGAACGATTAATCTAACGGTTATTTATTGAATATTAATTTCCATGGGGGATTCTTTAAAAGTGGGTTATGTTTGCGGCAGTAAGCCCAGAATGGAGAACAGGGAGGAATAAATCGCAGCTTGTCCAATCCCATAGAGATTATGGAATTACACAGGTCAATATTAGCAGATTGCTGCTGCTTGTCTGTTGAAGTCAAACAGGCGCTCTGTGCCACCGATTGTACAACTGGTTGTGCTATTATATACTATTGCATTCTCAACTATAATATAATATAACATGATTATAAATGAAATAATGCTAAATATGATATTGTGCTATACTGCACTGAACACTCTTAGAAGAAAGGATCTTTGAGTGATACCATAAAAGAAACACTTTGTTTGACAAGAGGATTTTAAACCTGTTCTTGCCATGCATGTTAACTCACATGCTTCTCTAAAGAACCAGACCTGGTTATTTTATAGGAAAGAACCTTTTTTGCCAGCTGTATTTTTAAGAGGCTTCTTTATCAAAGCATACTATAATATTTCCACTATGAGAACAAAAGCTCCTTGAAATTATTACTTTATATGAAATGGGGAAAAACCTTTAATATATCTTAATTTGATTAATTAATCCTAAGTTATTTTACACCATTTCCATTGATGAATCAGTCATGTGTATGTTTGCACCTGAATAAAACATGAATAAAACATAACCATTTTTATTTATGCTTAATTGAATGGCAATACCACTAAAACTCAATTGTAAAAAAAAAATGAAACTCTAAAAAATGTATGAAGGGTTTCATTCCAAAACACATTCATTTTTTTAAGTTTTATCGCAATACATATCATATTAGATATAGTACATCTACTATATACAGTAAACCCCCACCTATCAGCAGCAAGGAAAAATATATCACAGTCTCAGATTGGCTACTTTCAAACATCCCGCCTCTGTGTACAGCAGGCTGTGATGCCTGGGTCGTGCCTTTTGCGCTCGTGCTGGTTGTTTATGTTTGGAGGCTCCTTCCGTTCAGGTGTGTGATTGCCTTGCTAACCGCCACACCTAAACATAAACAACCAGCACGAGGACGAGGAGGCGTGGCGGACGAGGCCCAGATGTCACAAAAGCAGGATATCTGCAGTTTCCATTTCATGTGTGGGTTTCTGTGAACAATTATTAGTCTGGTTCTCAGAAAAACATC
>JBBPDB010000040.1:4606379-4623292 GCA_037974465.1 Brachypetersius altus
CCCCCCCCCCACACACACACAATATCACGTTTCAAACTTGGGCCAGGTGACAGCAAAATTAAACGAATTATAGAATTTTGCTTTGGAATCCATCAAGTTGGTATTTTTCATTTGCTTCACGCGGTCAAAACTGAATTCCACCACATTTTCGAATTTACTTAATAACACAGGTCAACAGATCAAAATCCTCAGAGAGCAGTTTCTGTGGGTTCTGTGGGGTTTTTCATGCTGATTTCAGATCTGTGTTTAGTTTTTCCTGCAGGTACAGTGTTTGTGATGAAGCTAGTTCTATAGAATCAGAATCAGAATCAGAGAACTTTATTTATCCCGGAGGAAATTGTTCAATATACTGCATGATAGTTGGTATTATGATCATATTAGATTAGATTCAACTTTATTGTCATTACACATGTACAAGTACAAGGCAACGAAATGCAGTTTAGGTCCAACCAGAAGTGCAATATACAGGAATTACAGGGTAAGGGTATAAGTTATAAGTGCATGTAAGGTTATATGTACAAGTAGAAACTGGATAATATTTACAGATGAATGTACAGTAATATGGACATAATGTACAGTTTTAACTATAATCAGGAATTAAGTAGAATTACAAGTAGATGAACAATTTTACAGGTTGCTACACTAATTATAAATATGCAATAGATATGGACAAGATTTCCAGGATGTTATTTCAGATTATGACATATGTATAAAAATGTATAATTAGAAATGTACACACATGGCAGACAAGTACATGGCTTTGGTAAACACTAACATAAACAGGAAAATAGAGCACAAGACAGGAAAACATTACAAAGACCAAGGAACATTATAGCTAGAACATGATTAGGACACCTGCAGACTAGTGACTGCAGGAGTTCTAGGCATAAATTCATACACTCCTTTTCTAAAAGACCAATTAGAATGTTAAAACTGCATATAAAATTCTTATTGAAAATACGTTTTGAAGCAATTTGTTGTATCATTCATTAATTGCATCCTTAGTACTTGCACACACTGTAAAAGCATGTTTTAAATAAATGTCATTTCCACCACAGTACACTTGACATACCTTACAGACATTAAGGTTTCCTTTGTCATATGTGAACACACCACAGCACACAGTGTGAACAACACAAAATTGTATTTAACCCATTCATCAAGTGACGCAGCAGGCAGACAGGAACGCAGTGCCTGGGGAGCAGTGTGTGGAGGTGATACTTTGCTTAATTGTACCTCAGTGGTGCCACTGATTCAAACCCATGGGCTTCCAACAACTCCCTAATCACCAGCTGCCCCCATTAAACGTGTTTCCACAGAGTTTGAAATCATACTGTACTCAATGTAATCATTATTTATTGTAAAACAGCATCTACCAAATCCAAACATAACATCTCAGATTGTGATGGATGTACATTAAGCCATTTGATCCTTTTGGTGACATTCAATTAATTTCAGTCTCAAATGTATAATAATACTAAACATGTACCAACTGTTAAAACTAGTTATGAATATAGGTTTACATTATACATTTCTATGTGGTTCGAAGTGTCATTTGTTCTTTTTGGGTGAGAAACAATGTAGGGTGTGATACAATATAAGTTCACAAAGTCAAAAGTACTCCTAAATGAAGAAAACTCCAAAACTGGATCACGGACTCACTGCACATTAGCATTCCCTATCCTTTGTGAATGTTAACAACTTTCTGATGTTTTAGTTTTAAGGCAATTATCACAACATCCAGTGTGTTAAATGTGCTTGCAAGAAGAAATCCTTTTATGCTCATCAAAGAAGAAAAAGATTCAATTTAGAGAAATGGATCATGGACTGATTGCGCATTAGCATCTCGTATCCTTGCAGTTGCTGGTTTATTTCCGCAAACCTAACATAAAAATATCTCTGTGGTTAATTAGTTTAACCTCATGCTGAAAATGTAAAAATTCTATCATTTAACTCAAACCATCATAGTCACAGAAAACAAAGACGTTTCAACAAAACCACATCTGTTGAAATAATTATCAGCCCTGATTTTAGTGCTTTTACTTCAATGAGTCTTTGGTTCTGATGTCTTTTGCAAATGGAGAATAGAACGAGAGCAGTCTGAGACTACTCCTCCATTCAGAATCTCTCCAGGGAATCTCTCTAGGTCTTCTGTTTTAGAGTCTACACTTCAGTTCAACCCACAGGTTTTTAGCTAAGAGGACTGGGATCACCAATATTGATTATATGGTTACTAAATCGTTTTTGTATTGATTTTGACATTCATCTTGAATCAATGAAATGCTGGATCCAACGATGAGCCAATCATTTTTCATTTAATATCTCCTAGTACTTCATGTCAGAATCAGAATCAGAATTTATTGATTGATTTGACATATTCTTAGAAAGTAAAAAAAATAGCTCAAAATAGAAAAAATAGCCCAAAACAGAAAAAATAGTTCAAAACATCACAGATCCTCCCTTATACTTGTGGACAGTGTGGATGAGGTTCCCACGTTTTCCACCAAATCAACCAAAGAGCGTTGTTTGTTACCAAAGTGAGCAGAGGGGAGGATGCCAGTAATTAAATATCCAACTGTCTACGAATTACAGATCCTACATTTTGTTAATTACTCTTTAATAATAAAAAATGTTAATCAAAGAGGCGATGATCCTGGATCAAGGAATGATTGCATATTAGCATCTTTTATGCTTGTCAATGCGCCAGTGCTAACACATATATTAATAACAGATGCCACTTGTGATTATTGTTGGTTCATTGCTTTGCACTCACCTTATTCTCACCCAGAACCTTATCCTGAGCCTCCTCCAAGCTTTTCTGACCTACAATGTGCCGGAGTGTTAAAGTGTTAGCACACATACCTCTGCAGCAGCCCCTGAGCAACACCTCACCACTGACTGATAATGGCTTTCAGAAAGCTGAGCATCTGCTCAGTGCTATTTTTACTCCTTGATTCCCTGCCCAGCTCTGTCTTCAGGGGGGTGGTGGGGTGGGTTATGTGAATGTGTATGTGTATGTGTGTGTGGCAGGGGTGGAGGGGAGATGAGCTACCTAGCAAAGCACGCTGAGAGCCCGAAGCTGCTCCAGGATGCAGTCAGGCAACACTACACCGCGGGAATCCTTCTGCCCTCTCATCACTTTAAGAGGCCCGGCCAGAAGACTCCACATAATACTCCCCAAGTGAAGCGGCCAGCTCTCTGTGAAGCCCTGCCAGCTTATCAATAGGAAAAGCTCTGACTGTCTTATCTCGGATTCAGAAAGGGTTCCGTGTCAACTGCAGCTGAACTCGTTTAGTCGATGCGTTCTTTCATCTGATGTTCATTGATGTGCTCTTGTCTCCCTTGGCCTCTGCTTTTTTATCAAACCGTGTATTAGAGCAAGAGCGGGAGACAAAGCTGCCCGGTGATTAGATATCACGCCCAAAACCCCACAAAGCATGTGCTGGTGTCTTACCGAAGTTGGAAAAAAAGAGAAAAGAATAAATCAAATGAGTAATGATGAATGTCCCTCATTTCCATACCGCGTGTCTGTCTGCGCAATGTGGGATGTTCTACTCCCGAGCACTTTCGTAAGGATCCCACTCATCCATTAATTAGCAGACTCCTGGTTCCTCTTACAGGGCCTCTATTTCAGGATCAGATGTGAAGAAATTATTTAGGATCTTACATCAAGAGGGAGGGAAGTCAAAGACTTCAAAGATGTTCCAAGACAAGCCCTCACAAAGTACAGTCAACAAAAAAAAGACAGGCCAAGAGAACTGACTATGAAGAAAAGCTGTTTCCAATGGCATTCTGAGGCCAGCTCCAATTAAGCAGAGCATAATCAGCAGGCTATATAATACAGAAGCATAATGAAGTCCCTTGACATGGTTGAAGATACAGGAGACAGGTTTGCTAAAGCTCAATAAAGGAGTCAAGGATGCTTCTAATTGCAAAATTCCTGAACAAGCTTTTGATGCCTGTGAAACTTTTTTTTTTTTTGACAACTTACGATGGAGAAGCAGTACAGTAAGCTCAATGCATTTCTGACTATTGCATAAGCACCTCTGGTGCACAGGAGCCGTGCAGACACTAACACAGCAAGACAAAGCAAAGTGTCCTTATGTAAGAGACATTTGGACATTTCACCACAGTAAATGTCGTCTCGCACATTCGTCCGGTGCGAATGAAGAGCTGATTCATTCAAGCCGCTGTAATGACAGCGTAACTTGGCTGAGTTTGTTTGTATATTGGTTTGTTTATTTATTTATTTATTTTACGGATTTCAACAAACCCTTCTGTTTGACCCAGATGTCCGAAGATAATGGAACTGGCTGGCATGAATCAAAATTAATGGTAATGACGTCGCTATAAATGGCCCTCAGTGATTAATTGCTGTGCCGTAATTACGTATTGAAAAGCAATTACCAGCTGTTCTCTCAGCACAGAAAATATTTGTTTCGTTGTTCCTCTCGCTGAGCCTTTTGTCAGAGTGGAAGGGAAACCTTGCGGACATAAGAGGGAGGGATCACGTCGTAATCATATAAGACTTTTAGGAATTACATTAATCACAGAGGTCTCGGTCCTGGCATGAGAAATGTGGGTAATTTATGCGGAAGCATTTCCCATTTTTGTCAGTGCATGAGGTCTGAAAACATTCGTGTGCTCGAAAGTGTTTCTTATTCCGATGGTCCTTGGCACACCATTGTACTCTCTGGTTTGTTTATATCAGTATGTGGACCTGCTTGGAAAGGATGATATGAAACAGAATGAAAACAGAAGTTAACTTCAGCACTTAACTCCAAGTTAAAAACAAGCAAAAAATATAGGTTTCCCATGATAACTCTCTAATATTAGGGTCTGTTTCTTATTTCAGCTAATAACTAATAATATCTCAAGCCAGAAGAGGACAACTTTGCTGGTTTGTTTTGACCCTTTCTTGTATCTCACATATTTCTGTGTTTTATAAGCCATGTTTTTCCAGATTGGATGGTTTCCAAAAATCTACCAGTACTTTCTCAACCTCAAGGTCTTCCGTTGCCTATGCTTCTCTCACGGATCAATACAGCACACTCTCCACAGGATAAAGATAGTTCTAAACGTCAATACACAATCCTGACACATCAGGGAATCAGATGCGTGCCTCGAAGCACTGCTCATTGAAATAATCAGGTTTTGAGGTGAATAGTGCAATTCTTTTCAAAATTAGAGGTATTGAGCTATATGGTCTACTTTCCATTGGGTTACTATAACAGCGGAATGGTATACGCATTGAAGCTGCTTGGGTTTTGATATATGCTTGGCTGGATTTGTCATTTAAATCTTATTTTCCATCCCATTTGTTCTGGAAATCCAATTTGATCTGAAGCACTTTTTTGGACCTAATCAGAGAAATGCTAAATCTGTAGCATGGTAGCTGGTCCCGGTCCAGTGACTAAACACGGCGCTCTATGTATGCTGTGCTATCATTACTGATCTGTTTGTCCTACCAGTGACTTTGTCTGCTCCGCTTTTGGAAACGTAATTTGGAGATGTGATCTCTTGTCACTGATGCGACCTCTCAATTGCCAACAAACAGGCTGCGCCTTAAACTCCGACAGGGAGAGGAGACAGAGCGGCGACAGATGCAGCTTCCAGAGGAGTAATTCCTCTTTTATCCTTCGGCATTAGAGTCGAGCTCCCACTGAGAATCCAGTGCTGTCTCAGTGTGGCCCTGTGGCGCACGGCGTCTGTGTGTGGCAGACTGACATATCACTCTCACACTCTCCCAACAGACCTTTCCAATCAATGGACTATTTTGGGGTGAGTTGTTAAAAGGAAGATACGATTTTGAGACTGAACTTGAGTTACGGTAACGCCAGTATTTCTAGCAACACTTGCACAGTTTACATAGAGCACTATCGTAAAGCAAATCAAGCAGGTGTGCTCACATTTTTGACTGGAAGGGCATTAATGTACGCCACATATGAGCACTGACCTTAAATTGAAGGTCAGATGTGCTACATGGATCTTAAAAATGAAGCGAAAAATGCCTTAAAACGCATATAGTGGTACCTTCAGTTGCTCAGAATTATCCACAGAGTTTTGCATTCATTTGCATTCAAACAACCTTGCATGCCAAAAATGTGCTTATAAAAAGCCAACCCTTTAAGATGGCTTATTATGATTACTTATATTTATGCATTTAGCAGATGCTTGTATCCACAGTTACTAATAAGAAGTGTCCTGCCCAGTGACTATTTGTGATGTAGTGTGCTTTTCAAGGCTAGGGACTGAACCCCTGTCTGCTGCCTGGAGGGCAGTGCAATCACACACACTACACCGACCACTTCATATAGTGTATGGATACAGATGTGTATTGAGTGTAGTGCATCCCGAACTTCCAGCATTAAATATCCCTGTGACAATCAGCTTAGTTTCTCTATGTAATATGCAAAGCTTTTAGCCTGCCAGCTAAGCCTGCATTTGTGCAACACTTAGCAACATACTGTCCTTATTATCACTATTTATTGTTTACAAATTGTTGTTTTTAGATTGAGGCAGATGTAGTCGATTTGACATTTATTAAGATAGGTAATAGCAAATACTCTTAAGTCTGGGCAGGCTGGTGTTTATAGTTACTATATGGGCAAAAGCCCCTGTTATTGGAATGGTCAGGTGTCCCAATACATTTTTCCATATGGTGTATATAACAAAATGTAAAGAGCATCCCATTGTTTATTTTATGTTAGTGTGTTATCAGGGCACTTTGAGAGCTCTTGTGCATCTGTGTATATATATAACAATATCCCATTTTTCTGCTGGGGATATGATAATCAAATATCTTTTGTTTTGAAATGAATTGAATCTAGTAAATAGATAAATCGCTTATTCCTACTGATAAAACATTGCTTCTACAGGCCCTGAAAAATGCAGCTATTCTCTTGAGAATGTTGTTTTCTTGCATTGCTCTCTTTCTTTTGTTTTTCTTCTTGTTTGCTCTCTCTCACAGCCAACTACTGACCACTGATACCAATTCAACACACTAAATCAGCCAAACATGCACTCGCGGAGACCAATCTTTCTTTCATTTGCCATGTTTCTGGATGTAACCATGCCTTTAGGAAAGAAAGTATGAAGAACCCCTCTTACAAGGGCTGTAGTTGAAACAGCAAGGGGAGATGTGGAATGCTGCTGGTGGGGCATCATGGGGTCATTTTCCATTTGCATAATAGGGCAATAAATCTTCACAATCCTAATGAGTATAAAGGTGATGTTCTAATTAGAAGACGTTTTAATAGTTTTGTGAGCATAAAACCATACATTTCAATATTAAAAATAATTTATTATTCAACTTGGCTTTTAGCCAAGTCTAGCACATTACCAGTTATGCTATTTATATCAAATCAATGGATATATTACCCTGAAATCGTAGTAATGTTCTATGTGTATTCTTTTACATTTACATTTATGGCATTTATCAGACGCTTTTATCCAAAGCGACTTCCATTCTCTAACTACAGGGGGCAGTCTCTCCCTGGAGCAACTTGGGGTTAAGGGTCTTGCTCAGGGACCCAGTGGTGGTGCTGAAGGTAGGATTCGAACCTCTGACCTCTTGGTCCGGAGGCAAGTATCCTACCCACTGAGCTACCTCCACCCTGCACTTTTAAAAGTTATGTAAAAAAACCAAGTACAGTGTGAACTATGTGTTTAGTACAACATATTTTGTTACTTTTGCACGACAACACATTTCCACATCCAGTAAAAAATAACACATTTTGTATTACATTAAATGCACTGAATACTGAGTTTACTAGTATTTACCTTGTTTGTTAGAAGATCAAATTATAGAAACTTTTAAACATATTTTATTACAGATTTGACATGGGCAGGTGTAGATAGTGTGATATATATTCATGAAATACATTTAAAAAGTGATAAAAATTGTGATAATGTGAATGATACAATGCCATGACCTTCACTGGCCAGCAGAGCATAATTAGCTTTTTGCTCTTTGGGTGGTATGGCCTTCCCTCTACTCCGTCACGCAGTGTAATGTTAGCCAGGCTAATTGGCAGTTAGTGTTCTCCTCCAAGCGTGCTGAGCACTTCATGCTACCTTTCACCCCCTCAGCACGGATGACATTGTGTGACCAGAAGAGTTCAACTAATGAGTGCAATTTGACATGACTAGCTTAGAGAGAATGCTGGGACAAGTTTTTTTAAAGCTACCCCTAGTTGAAGAAACTTTTCCAAACACTTTTTTAAATATTCTGACACCAGTCTTTCAACTCATCTCATGCAACTCTCGATCTCTGATCATCAGCATTCAGAGTTTGTTCCGGGCGTAATAGACCTCGTTCGAGTTGCGCTCTAATACAGTAATGCAGTTAGGTGCAGTCATTTGCAATTACTTGGTAAATACGGCAAATTGATTGGAGCTCTGGCCTCAGAGGCATACAAGCGCACGTTTAATTCATTAGGAATAGAGGAGGTGAGAACACGGGCAGGCAGAATGGAAGTTTACCAATTTATTCCTGATGAAACACATTGCCCTTAGAGAGTACTGCACAGGGCTAAAGACAAGGCACGTGGGAATTCAAGGGGACTTTTCCAATAAAATGTCTGATTAAAGACCACTCAGAGAGTGCAAGTTGAAAATGAAGACTTCATTTGAGCAGATCCTCCAATTATGAAAGGAAGCATTCGGCCCACGATTAAAAGTTCATCTTTATCTACAGCGTTTCCTCGAACGGTTTTCTTCAGAGCCAATTCTCTTTGCATGGCTGACAGCGAGGAGCGGTAAATAAGAGTGTGAGTGAAGTCCATGCTGGGTTTCCATTTCAGAGCTGTTCTTGAGTTAGTTATGCGGAGTGGATGGGACTGTGTCGGAGTGTTTTGTTGTGCAGACTTCAGCAGTAAAGTGGATGAGGCTTCAGCAGCTCAGCTATGCATAGAGGACAATCTGACAGTTCCATCTGCCTCACTGTTTTTCTTTTTTTATTTCTCTCAAAAGACATGTGCACACACACACACACACATATAGCACACAGCAACACAGCAGTTTACCACTGCACTGTTACGGCTGTTGGACATCATTCATATCAAATTGTTCTCTTGGCATGGTGTCACTTTCCCAGAATCGTCGCTCCATTCACTTGCGACACACTGACATGTTTGATCACAAATCTGCGCATAACAAGGCACACCACGACAAGCAGAGACAATTTCAGATTCTGTTTGCTTCATTTTGTGGCCTCGAGCTACATGATGAAGTCCAGCTCATCGAATGCTGTCAGCTTAATCAGAAAACAGCGCAAAGAAAAAGAAATGAGGAGAAAAAGAGGAGAGGAAAGGGTGAGATGTCCTTCATGTGCGAAGAGAAGGAGAGAGAGAGAGGTGGGAGAGGGTGTTAGAGGAAGTGTGGCCACATGGCCTTCACGCTGGGCCCCCGCTCAGCCATCATAACGCCGTACACAGGCTTTGACAGGAGGGCCCACACAAGGTTAACGAGATGCAAAATTATGACTGTGAAAGCTGAGATCTCTCTCACTTTCTCTCTCTCTCTGACTCCCTCTCTCTCTCTCTCTTTCTCTCTCATTGAGTAGGACAGAGCACTATCTTTTGTTCTGAAATTCACCCTGAGTTGTCAGACCTGACAGCGCTGCAGGCTTTTTCTGGTGTGTCACCGGATTTTGGCATCAACCAGCGAAAAGATGGCAGTGTAGGCGAGATGGCCATTAGAATGGGATTGCGAGGGGAAATGAAAACGTGTACTGTGCTCTCATAGGTGAGCTGAGGCGAGAGCAAAGCACTTCTCACTCCATGACCTTGTCCCTCATCTTTCAATCAACCTGGAGTGGATACTTGTCGCTGTGAAGGGGGATAAAGATAATTGACAGGACCTGATCAGTCTGGGTTAAAAGGGCAGCAAGGACAATCCCTAATGTTCAAGGTAGCAAGTCGACAGTGTTCAACAATGGAAAGGAATCATTTGCTTTTATTGTGAACATTTATAGTTGGAACACATGAGCATAAGAAAAGCCTTTTATTGGTACAGAATCTTTCATTTTGTGGAAGTTCTTTAGTGTTCTTCACACTCCATAACCCAATTAGTAATAATGGTCTTTTAAAGAGCTCCTGTCCTACATTCTTCTTGTATTACACTGAACGTATTCATGAGTATTTTCCAACCTTTCTTCATCCAATAGGATGAAGTAGTTTTTACTGTGACTTTAGGACTTGCTGTATTTGTGTTTGATATCAACTGTATGTCAGTATGCTCTGTTCTGATTGGCTGCCATGTATTGTGTCTCTTTCAAGAGATGGAAGCAGTTCAAACTGAAACTTTAAAGTTGCAGCTAAGCTTCCATATTATAACTGAATAGTTGGTGTTGAAGCTTTACCAATGTTTACATACTGCATCAAAACTCAAAATAGTGAAGAAAAGTGAGGTTTTCCATGATATGGGCCTTTGAAGGTTAGAGCACAACATATCGACAAGCACTGACCTTTTCGTTTTGGCAGTTGTTTTACACCAGATGAATAAGTGTGAATGGGACAGGAATATAACAGAACAGGGTGAATGTAGGAGAAAGGTCTCCCAACACCCCCAGGAGGAGAACCCTCTCCAACAACCACAAACTGTTCCCAGCAGCACATTCTGACCTTTAAAGAAACTTATTTTTTAAGGAGTGTAACGCATACATTTTTTATCAGGGATTAATAGCAAAAGTGTCTTAAGCATGTAAGGTTTTCATCAGAACCAAGAATTTCCAATATGCCCTATATAAGGACCTGATTAGTCTATTCTCCTGCCCATCTGTCCATTTGTTCAATATCCGAAATGAAAATATGATTTGACTCTCATTTGATCACCTTCCCACAGACGTGGTCCAGAATATCTCAGCCTGATATTCAGAGTCTCTTCTTCCTCCCAATCAGGGTTAGAACAGGACTGTGTAATTTGCATCTCATTGCCCTGAGCTGAAAATCAGAAAGGATGGAATGTCACGCTATTTGATTCCAAATGGGTTTTAGTCCACTAAATTGGAGAAAGCTGGTAACATCACAAAGTCTGGCCCATCAGGCCTCTGACAAGCATTAGCTCTGGAAAATTACTCTCCTTCCCTGGGGAGGCGGAACCATGTTCTCTTGAAAACAGAGCCAAATATGCTATTATCTCGGCACTTTTCCTGTCTATACCTCTATAAGAATTCAATTTGACACATCACTCCTCCTAGAAAGTGGCAACGCAGGCCAGACTGTGTGAGAAAAGCAAAGTGAACAGAAGCCGGATGTTGTGTAATTTGATTAATTCATGCAAAATCATGCATTATGCATAAGTGATCCAGGGTGAATAATAACGAGGCGGTTATAGACTGGAAGTGTTTGTGGTCCACGGATGAGTGGGCTACTGAAGCAGCCTAAACGGGTGGTGAGTGGGCAGAGTGTGGGGTGGCAGGGCCACCTTTACCATGCACATGCCACACCACACCACGCTTCTCACGCACTAGGGAAAAAAAAGACAGAAAGAAAGAAAGAAAACTTCATGTTCGGCTCAATCAGAAACGAAATAGAAAAGAAATACATTTACATCTTATATAACATTATCAATTCCCACTTAGAACACATCGGAGGACACATGCCCATCCCTGCTGTAGCTCATGATTTCTTGCCTTAGGTTCAACAGTCTCCTAGCAACCACAGTAAGGGAGAAAAAAAAAGTTGAGGAAAAACAAGATCTATTATGGCCTAGTTTTGTGCAATTGCTCAAGGAGTGAAAGAAGTGGAGAGTCTTGCACTAATGACTCCCTTCTTTCTCCCATCTGATCTGGGTAGCCTGGCCAGCCAATGAAAATAACGAGCAAAGACATGTATATGCATGCAATAAGTGTGTGTTTGAATTAACACACATTTAGAAGAACCTGTCAATGATAAAAAAAAAAACATGTCTTAAAGAGTGAATACTTAACAAAGCATAAAAACTCCATATACTGTTCTCCAAAACAGTAGGTCATATGGCTAAAATCTACCAAAAGTGGTCCAAGTAAAAACAACAGGGTCATTTCTTATGCAGACTAGCGCGTCTGGGCTGTTCCCACGGAAGAGCTACTGTAGCACAAACTTCTGAAAAGGTCAAAGCTGGCTCCGACAGAAAGGTGTTATAAAACATATGGCATCGCACCTATATGCTGTGCTGCATAGCTGTGAACCGGTCAGAGTGCCCATACTGACCACTCCCCACTGTTCATGGTAACAGTAGTGTGCTCTTTCAGTTCAATAATGCGACCTGCCATACTACAGAAATTGTTCAGGAATGGTTTGAAGAACGTGATAAAGATCTGACATCAAATTACCCAGAGCTCATACCAATCTAGCATCTGTGGGATGTGCTGGACAAAGTAGTGTGATCCCACCTCATAGCTTACAAGACTTAAAGGATCTTCTGCTAACGTCTTGGTGCCAGATACTGCAGTGCACCTTCAGAGGTCTTGTGGAGTCCATGATTCAAAGGGTAGCTGTTCTGGGGACATGAGGAGAACCTATCCAATATATATATATATATATATATGTTTATTATATGTTTATATTATTTGTGCACTGTGACCCTATATGTCTGGCCTGCCTCATATTTCAGTACCAAAGACATGCTGTCACTGTATACTGGCTCTGTTGCTTGTTTCAAAAATAATACACTGTAAGAAGCAACCTGCAATCAAGATCACTGTATTAAAATATTCATGCAGGCAACTCCCAGTTATCATGTAGTTCACTGTTATGTAACTGTTATTTTACTTCTACAACATATTTCCCAAAATACCTTAGCTAATTTACATTATTTAAGAGTTTAGAAAATGTAGGGCTGTACAGGTAGGATGTGATATGTACACAGGATCCATTAAGTGTTTGTTTGAAGGTTGTAAGACACTACAGGGCTGTGTTAACAGACAGACCGATTAACTGAGACAGATTGGTGGAGACAGGTTGCAAAACAGTCTTATTTTGGCCTAAATATTAATATCAAAATGTTCCTTTCAATACAGTTCAACTGGAGGATCGTGTACAGATTTTGGGAGTGATATAACAGATACTGTGACATGTTTGTCCATTTACAGGATATGGCGCCACCATGTGGCTCGTACAAGAAATTCATTACTTATTTACATTCACGCTGTACAACCAGCTTCAAATTCCCTTTAAGTCAGTAAATCCAAATGCTCCTTGCAGAATATAAAGCAAGTAAACCAAGCAAATAAAATGTACAACTATGCGACAGACAAAATGCATTGCCCTCCAAGAGTCCTTAAATGCACCTCTAGCTTTGTACCGTTTGTGCTACATCTGATTCACAGTGAAACTATTTGGACACAAACAAATCTTTTTCACAGTATGCTGAGAACGCACTCCTTTTTATGAAGGTTCGCAAGGGAGTCTACAAATTATACAATATAGACAAAAGTCAGCTCATTCTGAAAGTCCTCACCACACACCTCAGCCCAGCGACTCATACTCACTGCCACTCTCCTGGTAATAAAACTGACAGTGTTCTGAGGGGTCCACCAAGCTGCCCTCGATACAGTGGCCACCCTGGGCCAGGTACTCGAGCCCAGACTCTTGTTCCCTCCATGCCTCCTCCTCCAGCTCCTCTGCGCTGGCCTGACTCAGGGCCAGACTCAAAATTTCCTTCTTCTCTTTGTAGAAGCGGAGCTCGCGGCCAGCCTGCTGTGCCTCGGCCAGCTCCCTGACAGCCACCTGTAGCTCATGGGACAGCAGTCCAGGCCTCTGCCTCTCCCTCTGGAGCCAGTCCAGCGCCATGTGGCTTCGCAAGAACTCATCCAACCTCTGTTGCGAGTAGTAGGTGATCACTTCCTACTCCATTGGGAGAAACAGAAACCTCAGTGAGGTGCAGGTTTTATCCATTTTTTCCAGTTGTGTTTGTGTAGCCTGTAATCAAATTCACACAATTGTCCCCTTACCCCAAATGTAGCCAAGCACTTTAGTTTTGCACTGGAGCTATGAGGCTAATGGAGCTAACAAGTACTGGATGCTTATAGTTGGTAGGTTAGCCTCCAGCCATCACACACTTGCTTCATACTGTGTCAACATGTTAAATAATCTCAAGTAGACTTGTTTATGTGGTTTCTTTCACTCTTTGACGAAGACCATCAGTTCATATATATGGGGGATGAAGCCCTTTAGTGATTTCTCTGCTGTTTTGTGCTGCATGGCATTCTGTTGTCAATAAAAACAGACAACCAGACAGATCAAATTCAGACTTGTACATAATCGCTTCTACTGGTTGTTGCTATGCAACATCTTTTGGTCAATTTTTTAGATATTAGATCAGGATTCACATACTCACTTTATTTAAGATTAGTTAAATATAGCTCAGTATGGTTTGATGATGGTATGTGAGGATTTAGGCTGTCAGTCTAATTGGAGTATATTAATGTTATAAAGACACTTAAAGAGGCTGCTGTTTCGTTCTAAATCACAGCACTGTATAACATGCTACACTGCAGGCTACATATTGTGAATTCTAGGATATATAGGCTGCCAGAGGCAAGGACACAAGTGCACACAGACTTTGCTATGTCATCTTATGGTGTCCTCTGTGCAGAAACAGAGGTCTTAAACAGATACATACTTCATTCTATGTGCAGCATTTATTCAGTCTTCTTAAAGCACATTCTGAATGCATTCATATTTGGTTGCATCCTTAGTGTCCATAAACATTCACTGCCAGTCAGTCACATTAGTCCCTTAGCTCTGGTGCAAAACAACTACTCCACTAGGTTTAGGGAAGAAAATTGGGTAAATCTGATTTCTGAGCAAACTATTGCTTTAAACTACGACTACACTGGGTGATATTGGGTGAAAGGGGGTTGAGGCTTACCTGACGGCTGCATCTTCTTTCCCTAAAAGCCTTCAGTGTCCCATTCCAGTGCAATAGCTGAAACATTGTCATTATTTCCTTAAAGAAAGAAAAGGAGAGAGAGAGTTGTTTGAGTTATTTTTTTTTTTTTTACCTTACTGGTGGCCGAGCCATTGAGTTAATGACTCTAATCAAACACAGATGTACAAACTTTGAAACCTCATCGCCCTGATGCTTAACGAGTCCTCGTGCTTAGATGGCTCTCTATGGCATGCTCTACATTCAAAAAACCAATGTCATGTTGTTCTTAACCTTTCCTAATGAAGACTGATGCAGACACCGTGAGTGGTTCTGAATACATAGAAGCCCATTATTTTTCAACAAATGGGTAGTGCGCGCAAAATGTCATGACATGCATCATTCCGGGTACGAGGGAAATGTTTGTTTTGGAAAGCATCCATGTGCAAGCATTCTCCTTTAAGTAAGGAAAATATTGCCGTCCACCCCTCTATTAGCCTTAGATGAAACTCTAGTAAAAAAGTTTGCTTTTCGAGGGGCACTGCTGCCAAAACGGAGTCGTTTCAGCATTCCTTATATTTTCATAAGCTTAACTGCATGAAAAGCAATGAATCTAACATCACAACCTATCATTATTTGAAAGGTTCGTTCCAACTCGTGTCTTTTAAACTACTTTCTTTCATTTGTTCGTTAAACAAAAACAAACAAAAAAAAAACCTATGCATAATTTGTTCCCAAACTCTATACATCTTTAATAATATTGAAATGATTTTACCTAATAATATTTGCTACTCATTTCTTTTGGTCATGCTGTTTCACGTCCATGTGAGTAAGTGACCCATTTTTGTCTTTTTTTGTAGTGTGAGCAGAACTATGCCCTTACATCAGTGGTTCTGAAACTGGGGGCTGTAATCATACAGGGGGTGCTTAGGGGATTGTGGAAACATGTCAGAATCTGTATCTCTCTATACAAGTACCACTTTTGTAGACATGGCCTAAACATATTGAATAAAATTGAGATAAAAAATTCAGTATGTTTAGGCCATGTCTAAAGATGTGGCACCTGTTTAGAACTGTTAAAAACATTGTTAAATTGAAAAGGTGACAAAATTCACTATTCATAGCCAGTCAGTACTATAATGACTTATCTATCCTAGAACATAGAACAGCACCATGTCTCTTGAATTAGAAGATCAGTGATAGCTCTGGAGAACACTAGTAAAATGGGTTGGGCCTGACCGTACAAATCTAATCTGATCGTTTGTTACATGATATCTGAACACTGTCTAAAAGTCAGATTTCAGAAATAAATCCGATTTGTCCTACAGTGTAAACAAAGCTCCCAGCTGACACAGCCCAAGCTCAACTGACCAAATATCCTTTGTGTTTTCATTAGACCTGTGACAGGTCTCAATACTTTTTCACATACGATTATGAAAGCTAACAACTTTAGAGCATAATTTTGCTTAATAATTGCAATGAGCTCAAAATTTGTGGTTATATGGCCGTGGTTGCATGACTTGTAATTGGATCAATAACAAATCTAACATATAAAATCTCTCAAATTAAAACTGGATTTGTGCAACACGAGCATGGTCTGTTAAAGGAACTGTTTTGAGGTCATAAATACTTGTTCATTTCAGTTTGGCTTTCACTGTTTTCCACATTTGCATGATTCGTAAGTTTAATGAATGAACGTTTTCTAATGTTTTGTGTCATACCTGAAACTCCAGCATGGTTTTGCCGGCGTTGGACTGCAGCATGAGGCAGTAAGCCCCTATACTGGTGCCCGGGTCTGAGGCATCCTCCATGTTACCCTGAAAACAGTGAGACAGAGTGATTTCCAGGCCTGCAATCACTCAGCCTGCAGGAGACACATGCAGGGGGAGGGCAGGGTCCTGCTACTGCCCTTTTGCTTTGTCATCAGAGCAAGTTGTAATCGTTGCTGGGGAACAAAAGGCTAAGACCAAACATGAGAAATGGCAGGAGAGTGAAGAGAGACCACACACACACACACACACTCACACACACACTCACACACACACTCACACACACACTCA
>JBBPDB010000040.1:4623392-4635373 GCA_037974465.1 Brachypetersius altus
TATATATTTTGTGTGTGTATGTGTATATATATTTATATATATATATATTTATATATATATACACACACACACACACACACATGTATGTATGTATGTATGTATGTATATGATTTCTTATATACATACATATATATGATGTTTTCTTACATAAACATCATTATAATAATGTGAAATATATAGGCCTTATCGAATTTCCTTGTATATATCCTTGTCGAATTGAATGGCGCATTAGTGTTGACATTGGTGTGTCCCTTTATCTTGACAGGAAATCTGTGCCTCATCCTGACAAAACAGGGACTGTGATGAGTGCCAATTCCTGACTGAACATGTGGACTATTAGGTAACACATACCGGTGCGCAGAGGAGACACTACTCGAGACGCTGCCCACCCGTAGACAAACAGGATTTGAACTTTGGGGTCATGGACTCTCTGTCCATAGCTAGAAGAGACAATTCTTGAATGTTATTAGCGGAAGCCGCTAATAATAGCTGACAAGAAAGCCAAATTGTTCTCTTGGTGGAGCCTTGTTCTCACAAATGAAGTCAGAGCAGAGAGTCATCGCCTCTGGTAGAGTGGGCTCAACCGTTTGATTGTTACAAAGTAGATTCAGTGACAATATTCTTAGTTAGATTTACTAATTAATTACTGCATGTCTAAAATGTATTCTACAAAAATGTGATGCAAAATGTTATCTGTATTTCAGATGAATCATGATTCCCATCACTGAGCTGCGCTACTTTGTGGACACCCAGCCTGCTTACCGCATTTTGAAGCCATGGTGGGATGTGTTCACCGACTATCTGTCTGTTGTCATGCTGATGATTGCAGTTTTTGGAGGAACTTTGCAAGTCACCCAGGACAAGATGATCTGCCTACCCTGCAAATGGGTAGTAAACGAAACATGCCAAAAGTATTTTGATCCTGCCTTTGAGCCGCAAGGAGTCCGGTATGACCTTGACAGACATCAGTACAATTATGTCGATGCTGTGTGCTATGAAAACAAGCTCCACTGGTTTGCTAAGTATTTCCCATATTTGGTGCTGCTGCATACGCTCATCTTCCTGGCTTGCAGCAACTTTTGGTTCAAGTTCCCCTGGACCAGCTCCAAACTGGAACATTTCGTCTCCATTCTTTTGAAGTGTTTTGACTCACCATGGACTACGCGAGCGTTGTCGGAGACGGTAGTCGAGGAAAGTGACCCAAAAGCTCTAGGGAAGATGAACGGTTCCATTGATAAAAAGGCATCATACGTGAGTGAAGATGTGGAGGCCAGTGTGCCAATGCTGTCCGCAACAAAATCTCGTTTCGAGCAAGGGATCGTGGACCACTCTGAAACAGGTGTGCTGGATAAAAAGGAGGGCGAACAGGCTAAGGCGCTGTTCGAAAAGGTTAAGAAGTTCAGGCTCCACGTTGAGGAAGGTGATATCGTCTACAGGCTTTACATCCGACAGACTATCATCAAAGTTATCAAATTCATCCTCATTATCTGTTACACTGGTTACTATGTTCATGATATCAAATTCAGTGTGGATTGTAGTGTGGACATTGAGAATCTTACTGGTTACCAGATATACAATTGTGCCCATCCCCTTGCCACGCTTTTCAGGATATTGGCGTTCTTTTACATAAGCCTTGTTGTTGTGTATGGCATGATCTGCATGTACACCCTCAGCTGGATGCTGCGGCGTTCCCTCAAAAAGTACTCGTTCGAATCGATCAGAGAAGAGAGCAGCTATAGTGACATTCCTGATGTGAAAAATGATTTTGCCTTCATGTTGCATATGATCGACCAGTATGATCCCCTCTACTCTAAGCGCTTTGCTGTATTCCTCTCGGAAGTTAGTGAGAATAAACTTCGTCAGCTTAACCTCAACAATGAATGGACACTGGACAAATTGCGGCAAAGAATCACTAAGAACTCTCAAGATAAGTTAGAGCTGCATCTTTTTATGCTCAGTGGTATCCCAGACACAGTCTTTGACCTGCTGGAACTGGAAGTTCTTAAGTTGGAGCTTATCCCTGATGTCACCATCCCCCCAATCATTGCCCAGCTCATCAATCTGAGAGAGATGTGGCTGTACCACACACCAGCTAAAATAGAAGCACCAGCCTTGGCGTTTCTTAGGGAAAATCTGAAATCCTTGCACATAAAATTCACCGATATCAAGGAGATACCCCTGTGGATCTACAGCTTGAAGAACCTGAGTGAGTTACACCTTACGGGGAACCTCAGTGCTGAGAACAATCGCTATATTGTTATCGACGGCCTGCGAGAACTAAAGAGACTGAAGGTTCTTAGGCTGAAGAGCAACCTGACTAAGCTTCCACAGGTCGTGACTGATGTTGGAATGCACCTGCAGAAGCTGTCGATCAATAACGAAGGCACCAAACTGATGGTTCTCAATAGCTTGAAGAAGATGGTCAACTTGACAGAGCTGGAGCTCATTCGCTGTGATTTGGAGCGCATCCCCCATTCCATCTTCAGTCTCCACAACTTGCAGGAGATCGACCTGAAGGACAACAACCTGAAGACCATTGAGGAGATCATCAGCTTTCAGCATCTTTATCGACTCGTCTGCCTGAAATTGTGGTACAACCAGATTGCCTACATTCCCATTCAGATAGGCACTTTAACCAACCTGGAGCGCCTCTACTTAAATCGAAACAAAATTGAGAAAATGCCCAGTCAGCTGTTTTTCTGTCGCAAGCTGAGGTTTCTTGATTTAAGTCACAACAATTTAACATACATCCCGGCTGACATCGGAAGTCTTCAGAATCTTCAGTATTTTGCCATAACTGCCAACAGGGTGAGTTTGTAAGAATTGTCTGTTAAATGAAAATGCCTTTCATATCAGTCCTCTATTAACGACAGTATAGCAGTATAGTAAAGCCCCGGCACCTAGTGAAAAACAATGTATAGTGAACAAATTTGTAATGTGGTAAATAAAATGCCTAAAAGTGTAAACCATTAATATGCCCCCAGATATGCTCCCAAAACACTTTAATTTTGTTTTAAAACTCGTTTTCATTTCATATCAGTTACCCTTAAAGAGAATGGAAAGGTAAACCCGTTTCCATACTGTACAGTTTACACCGAACTGCTGTCTCAGTGCTAGAATGAAAATACCGATGTTACCCCTGTATACAGGCCTGGGCGTCACAAAAGCAATAAAAGGGGATGGATATCTGCGGTTTACGTGTATGTGTGGGACTTTCAGCGAACATTTATTAGTTCAGTTCTCCAAATAATCTGTGACTTCTGAACCGCAAATAAGTGGGGGTTTACTGTACATTACTGTATTTTTTACTATTTATATTGATCCATTCTAGTGAAATGTTCACACAGGGTTAAGTTACATAATCAAGATACATATAAAGTTTTGATATGATTAATATATTTTTATTGCATCTTTACAGATTGAGAAACTTCCACCAGAGCTGTTCCAGTGTAAGAAACTGCGGACGCTGAACCTGGGAAATAACTGCCTGCTCTCCCTGCCCTCTCGCTTCGGGGAACTGACCAACCTGACCCAGCTGGAGCTGAGAGGAAACCGTCTGGAGGGCCTCCCCGTTGAGCTCGGGGAGTGCCGTCTACTGAAACGCAGCGGCCTCATCGTCGAGGAGAACATCTTCAACACTCTGCCCACAGAAGTCAAAGAGCAGCTCTGGAGAACAGAAAAAGAGGCAGCTTGAGGCCACCTGGCATGCTGGCAAGGAAGCTCTTAGTCCAGGCTGGAGAGAGCAGTACCCAGGCAATACTGGGCAGCCCAGATTAGGGCGGTGAGTGAAAGAATGCTGGGGACATGGAGTTCTTCAGGACCCCAAGCAGCAATTATTTATAGTATACAGTATTAAATAAATCCATTTAGAAAGCTCTGTGATCTCTCTGCACAGTGGCTCTTCGGGTGAAGGAAAGGTCAACTGAATAATTCTGGAAGTGCAACTCATCTTTGCCTTAATTATAATGTAATACACAGCGATGCGGTTGTTTTCAAAATGAATCAAATGTGCAAACTGTCTGGTTTTTTTAGCTGAGCACTTTATGGCAATTTCCACTCTTAACCAAGAGTTTAGTACTTTCACATGATTCCTTCAAAAACAGTGTTACTCCTTTTTTTGAAGGGATTAAAATAGGGCTTTTTTGAGTTATCTGTGTTCTTTTGTCACAATTACAGTAGTACAGTTGCGCAATTAGTGGAAATATCATTGTAGAAGACTTGAAAGCTTTTCCTAAGTAGAATTATTATTATTTGTTTGCTACTAATTTTGAGTAAATATGGAAAGCACCATGTCAGCTGGTGTGTCTAAATGATGTATAAACAGACTTTGCACTGTAAGTGGCTTTATAGCCATTACTGAGCAACAGGTTTGTGAATTATGTAAAATATACGCTGTTCTGTGGAAGGACATTGAACCTTGATGTAAGACGTGTACGCTATAGGAACAAAAGTATTGGGACAGGGTTTCAACCAGGCCCCTTGCTTTCACAGGGGCGCAATCTTAATTCTTCAGTATACCAAGACATTTTGGACAACGCCATGCTTCCAACTTTGTGGACACAGTGTTTTGGGGAAGAACCTTTTCTATTCCAGCAAGGTCCATAAAGAACTTGACTGGCCCGCACAGAACTCTGACCTCAGCTCCATCCAACATATTTGGGATGAACTGGAACGGAGATTGCGAGCCAGACCTTCTCGTCCAACATCAGTGCCTGACCTCATTAATGTCCTACAGAATGAATGGGCATTCCAAGAAGAGTGGAAGCTGTTACAGCTGCGAAGGGGGGGACCAACTCCATATTAAAGTCTGTGTATTTGAAAGCAGTCTCATTAAAGTCCTTGTTAGTGTAATGGTCAGGCATCCCAGCACCTCTGTCCATATAGGCTATATTAAATGCCCTATTTAACTTTTTTCATCCAGTATCCGTTGTCCATCCGCAGTTTGACATGCAATCTTCCCATTTGTGATGTGCTCTCTCTCATTTCCCTTGCTGATGTTTTATCTCACAATCCTGAAACCACAGAGAGATTTGTTTTTGTCTGAGAGAGAGAGAGACTTGGGTCATTACTGTAATGTACTGTATGTAGTGTGTCATTTTGATGGGGCTTGCATGTTTACAGTATTTGATTTAGCAATGCAGAAACAACACAAGCACACAAACACGTATGAGGTGTCATGTGTCGTCGAATTTCCTACATCTAAAGCTTGTCGATGAATATGATTTCTCAAAAAGCAAAAACGTTAAGGTTATTCATTACTTTTCACCTTGTGGCAGCACCTTATGTTCACCAGTGTACTTACTGTAAAACGTTTTTTGGGAAAGTCGTCTTGTTACATTTCAACCAAAGGATCATCTTGTCTGTTCATCTGTATGTTAGTGTGTGATATTCCACTGAAGTAGCAGCTAGCGGAGTTTATCTCTGAGGATGTGTTGTCCTCATTACACATTGCACTTAACACCGGTGTCACCAAGAACAAGTCGTTTTCTTTTCACGTTTTAAACCGATGCACTACTGATGAGACAATCAGATGTATTTTATAAAGGCTATTTGCGATGCATGCCTTTGTTCAATTTACTTTCACTTTAGTATAGTTTATCGGAATGCGTGTTTTAAATGCAAATGTCAACATGTATTTGTTCTCAGCACTGACTGTGAGTTAGCCCTCTTAAGCTCCTTTGCCACGCCAGAGGCCAAACTCTGACCAAGCTGTTTCATAAACCTGTATCTCTAGCTGTATGTATTATGTTACCTCACTGTTGACAATGTTTCAACCTTTTTGTTGGTCATTTTAAGAGCATCAAGTGATACTCAGGTAAAAGGCGCTTAACTTTGTACTGATCAATTGACTAAACCTTTTTATTATTTAATTTAAATGGTTTTCCATGCAGTGAATTTTCTAATACTGTGTTTATTTGATTACTTTTATTTATATGAAGTATGTTTGTTATTTTAGTTAAAAGTCCTTTTTTTAAAAAAAAAAAAACAATGGGTTATTTTATACAGTACTGTTATATGCTGCCCTACTGCTGACTAATACTGTGTAACTACTACAGCCTGTGGGTCATTTTAGTTAAGCATGGCTTAATGACATCAACTGAACACTATTTATGTAGTCTGTTATGTCTGTAGATTTAGGTATTTAAACAAAATATCTGTAGCATTTGACTATATGTAATGTCACACTTCTATCATATTGTATTGTTGATTTCTTACAATTAGCTGACTAAAAGCAATAGCCTTTCCACTTTTCTTTAAGCCACGGGCCTTTGCTGATTGGCCCAAATGTGCAGAAACAATTTATTTTAGCTCCTTTTCCCCCCACATGTGCCAATGTCACTTCCAGGCGCATTTTGCTCTCGAATACACTACCTGTTTATTTCTTTATACTTCGTGGGACTCATGTTGGTGCCAAAACAGCATCAAGTAGAGCTGTAAATGCATAGTGTTGTGATGGCATTGCTTAGAAGCTTAGGTGTGTTTCTGTATGTCCTCAGTGTGTGAATCTTCAGATAACAGTCTTAATCTGTTTTCCTCACCTGATGTTTTTTCCCAACATTGTTAATCTTATGGTGTTTTCCTCAATTTAAATAAATAAATTGAAGGCTAGTTAAATTAATTTCACTGTTATTGTTGTTATTTATTGTTCTTATTTAGGCTTGTCTTCTCAGAGCTTATTGGTACACATTGAGGTATCAGGCAGGATATTCCTGTTTTTATGCATAAATTAGTTTTTGTCTGTCCTCAAAGTCTTATAGAATTACATCAACAAGTGGTGAAACCATGTCATATGAGATGGCCCTAAGGCATCTGGCTCCCATCACACCACCTCTGTGAACAATTTTAGATCTCTGTGTTTCTCTAGAATGGCACATTTCTCATTAAACTACTCTGAATAGCTTTGTTTACACCTTAATCTCACCAGTTAGTGTCATCCCTGAGGTACCCTTGAGCAAGGGACCGTCCCCACACACTGCTCTCTGGGTGCCCCTCATTTGGTGGCAGCTCCGTGCTTCACTTGGTGAATGGGTTAAATGCAGAGAATTTCACATTCTGTGCTGTGCTGTGCTGTATTAACATGTGACTATAAGAGGGCACTTTATTTTAATGACCAAGTATAGCAGACGTACAAATACACTACATGGACAAAAGCATTGGGACACACTTGTTTTTCAGGATTTGGGCTAAACCCCTTCTAGTGAAGGCCAAATTTAATGCTTCAGCATACCAAGCCATGCTTCCAACTTTGTAGACACAGTTTGGGAAAGAACCTTTTCTATTCCAGCATGACTGTGCTACAAGGTCAAGACTTTGACTGGCTCGCACAGAGCCCTGATCTCAACCCCATCCAACACCTTTGGGATGAACTGGAACGGAGATTGTGAGCCAGGCCTTCTCATCCAACATCAGTGCCTGACCTCAGGCACAAAATCCCACAGAAACTCCAAAGCCCTCCAAGAAAGGTGTAAGCTGTTATAGCTGCAAAGTGGGTACCAACTCCATATTGAAGTCTATGTATTTGAATGCGATGTCACGAAAGTCGCTGTTGCTGTAATGGTCGGGCGTCCCAATACATTTGTCCATATAGTGCACATTTAATTTGGTCACAAGAGGGCAGTAATTTGACAAAGGCGCCTTGAAGCACAAGTGAGGAAGACGGAACCTCGCTTCAGCAGGAACGTTTTTCTCTGGTTCATATTTTTTAAAATCTCGTTCTTTAAAAACTTCAGCTTCTGACTGTGAGCAGCTCGGGTTAATTTTCCATACTTCACCATGGTAAGATCAGATTTCAGCGTTGTGTTTGTTGATATATCAAGCAGCACAGAGCATTTTGGTTGTGTCTTAAATGACCCACTGCCACAATAAACAGCGTGTAAAAATATGCACAGCCTTTAGAAAGGTCTTCAGTAATGTAGTATGTAAAGTGTGGAGGAAATTACTTATGTAACGACTGTACAGATAAAAACAGTCTAAAATATAAAGCCAAAATATAACTCCAGAAAGTTAAGGTAACTCTTTAGTAGTCCCACAAGTGGGAAATGTGCATTGTTACAGCAGCAAAATAGATAGAAACAAGGGTGTCTGTGTGTGTACACATACACAGTGGATATATGTATGTACACACTGGAGCATCCTCAGGTGCCTAGTAGCAGCAGAGATGAACAGAACAAGACTAAAGTACTGCAAAAGATAATGAAGGTATTGCACATAATGATTTGGCACGCAAAAAGAAATTGTATTGCGCAGACTATTTAGTTTAATGGTGTGCGCTTTGGGACACAGACTCTGCCTAACACTGTAAATAGGTTCTGTTGTATTAATTGGTGACCAATCCAAGTGTGTAACACTGTGAGATTAATTGTAATAATATACTTCTTTCTGTCTAGGCTGTCACTCTTCATACGGACCTCGGAGATTTCAAAATCGAACTGTTCTGTGAGCGAGCCCCGAAATCCTGTGAGGTGAAAAGAACATGTTAAATATCTGACCAGGCTGATAGGATAATGTTATGCTTAAGGACAATTTTGATTTAAAGAGGCTTGGTATATGATGGTGCCATTCCAGAGAAACGATCAGAACTGTGTACTTTTTGGTGTAAAAACCTGTGTTCAGCTGAATGGCACATGCAGGGCCTTGTAGGACAATATAGTATCCAGAAAAAATAGAGAAAATACTATTTAGCTTTATCAGTATTACATGTAAAGAAATTATGAGGTAAATTTGGCTTTAATAGTCTTTTTGGATAGTTTTATACAGTGAATATTTGAGTAATTTTCTTCAATAGTGCACCATTTCTTATCAAGCCGCTCTGAGTGAATGTTTACTGAATGTTATTGCTATTATTTTTTTAAATCAGTAAATTAAAAAAAATGTGTAATTTGTCTTTTCATAGAATTTTATGGCGCTGTGTGCCAGTGGTTTTTACAATGGGTGCATCTTTCATCGAAACATTAAAGGGTTCATGGTTCAGACAGGAGATCCTACAGGTAAATCTGGAATTTGTTTGTTCAGATTATATTATACAGATATTCTACATTAGGGGTCACCTCAACCAAAAATGTGTCAGTCGTCCTTATTTTTATTCTGCTGTCATTGTCTTGTTCTGTATGCAGGCACAGGAAAAGGAGGAACAAGTATTTGGGGACGGAAATTTGAAGATGAATTCAGTGAACATTTAAAAGTAAGATATTACTAATAAATACATAACTGCACAACAATATAGTTGCCATAAGAAGCGATTTGTCTGAACCAACTTTGTTTTTGATCAGCACAATGTCCGGGGTGTTGTTGCGATGGCGAACAACGGACCAAACACCAACGCGTCTCAGTTCTTCTTCACTTACGCCAAGCAGCCTCATTTGGACATGAAATATACCGTGTTTGGAAAGTATGTATTCTCAATTATTGAATATATAGAAATATTGAACTGTGTGTACAGCATTGAATTGTTAGTCGCGAGTTTTACTAAGAACATTTGGGAAACCAAGCAGTAACATTCCTGATAGAGACTCTAATATTTAATCAATCCTGAAATCAAAATTAAATGACTTTTCCTTTCCTTGCTTTGTTAGTTCATGTCCTTGGTTAGATTATGAAATTGATCATATAATTAAAATGTCAATTCTTGTTTTCCCTAATATTCTGTCAAAATGTAGAGACTTTTGACCATCTCACTATCGACACCATATTGACAAAAGTATTGGGACACCTGCAATTCCACCAGTGGGGACTTTAATGACATTGCATTCAAATACATAGATTTTAATTTGGAGTTGGTCCCCCTGTGTTAAAATTCTTGCTTTCCTTAAAATTCAGTCAAAATGTAATGACTTTTGACCATCTTACCATCTTGAGTTTTCATTAAATCACTGTGCACCAGTGAGGACAGTAATATTAACCATTAATATCATGTTTCACCTGAACCTCCCACCACCTCCACCTCTCCTCACATGAAAGTGCAAATACTGTGTTTCTGTAGGAAATCTGTCTCTAATAAAAATGTGTTCACTTCTGATTTTGATTCATGTTGACTTAAAGATTAGTGAAACTAACCGATCACTAATCAACTGTTTTGTCTCCTCAGAATAATAGATGGCTTGGAAAATCTGGATGAACTGGAGAAGCTCCCCGTCAATGAAAAGACGTTCCGACCGTTGAATGATGTCCGCATTAAGGATGTTACTATTCATGCAAATCCATTTGCGGCTTGACGCTCTTCATTTGTAGAGATTATGGTGATGGTTTGATGTCACACTTGTGTGAATGCTAAATATTTTCACAGATTTGCTTGTACATTTTCAACCTTTTGTAATATATTTTTGTTCTTTTTTCCTTAATTGCTTTTGTATGGAATCATTAGTTTCTGAAAGGAAAACCAAAACAACTTTTTTATATAAATGTGCAGATGTTTGTTTTTCTTTACTATACACCAAAATATGAGGGAGTCTTGAAGTTGGAGTCTCTCCAAAAACAAACACAGGCCCAGAGCTGCTTCAGTGTGCCTTGTCATAGACAGCAAGTTATTGTATGATTTGGTGTTTTGATGGTGTTTGAGAACAATATCACTTCAGTCCAAAGACTCCCATGGTTATTCAACTGTGTCGAAGTCTGATGATTGTAAATGTTATAGCATAATTTACACGTTTTACACACTCATCAATCTATATAATGATCCCTTGGATGGGGCATCCTGGAAAATACCACTCCCCCAAAATAGAAATGTTTCATCTTATGATAAAGGAGATCAGTCAGAATAACTATTTGCTGATCAGGCCTGTTGTACTGTAGGGGTATTCAGGATTCAGGCCACATTTTCCTGATGTCTTGCAGATGTACTCATCCACTGGAACAGAATATGGTAAAGGATAACTCGTGTCCATATCGCTTTTTTATCTCATTTAATAAATGCATGATGACCACTAGTGCCACATTTATAAAATACTATAAAAAGGGGTGTAATTAATACTCAACATTTCTGATACTTCACTACTAGTCAAATTTAGTGCAGGTCTGTGTTCCTTAGGTACTGGCAATATCAACCATATGCTCAGAAAATGCTGTGACCAGGTTTATCACAATGTGTTGAAATATTTTATAATTAATTCTCCAGAAAGAATAAATAAAATAAAACATGCACCCTCATTGAGGGGTTTTCCTTAATTGCTTATCTGTAATGACCAACATTAAAGGAAGCAGGGGTGAGGTGTCTTATCTGTCCCACAAAGCCAGAGCCGTGTGTGTTGGGGCTTGTGGGGTGTCAGGTGCTCAAACATCTGCTCATTGGGCCCTTAGCATCTGTTGATCTCAGTCTTCAAACACCTGCAGCCAAGTTTTGAATAAGGTGGATCCTCCTGAACTAAAACATCTCTAAATGCATGTACTAATTGTAGGTTTTCTCTTTGGGTACCTTTATTTTGACATCTATAATTTTTGGACTTTTATTTTTAGTTTGACATTTAATTAATCTAACCCTGCATTCGTTCATCTTTATTTTTGGTCTCATCAGTCTTTGTGCACACTTTTTATAATATATACAGTATTAATAAGCTGTGCATTATGTCCAGATTGCCCTTTTGCAGGGGGCGTGGCTTGAGCGTCATTAGCTGCCGCCCACCCCGGCCTTTTCTCTGAGAGTTAAGCAAGAGAGTTACCGTCAGAAACAATAACATTCACAATGGCATCCACGGACGCTTATAAGGTGAGTTTGCGGCTTTGTAAAACCGCACTGGAATCAGTTATTGAGCACCAGATATTTGGAGTATATATGCAGAAAGCCGAGTGAAGAGCTGCGGTTTCACAGTGTGATTATACGCATGCGCAGTGGGACATCGTCTGAACCTATGAGACTACACTAAATGAACAAAAGTATTGGGACACGTGTGTTTTACAGGGATTGGGCTTCATGGGTGGGCAAACCAGTCCAGAAAGGGCCGCTGTGGGTGCAGGTTTTCATTCCAACCAAGCAGGAAGCACACCTGATT
>JBBPDB010000040.1:4641947-4662102 GCA_037974465.1 Brachypetersius altus
GTTGGTCTTGGTTTTCAGTTACTCAGGTCTGGCTTCTTCTTGGTTGGAAAGAAAACCTGCACCCACAGCGGCCCTTTTTGGACAGGTTTGCCCACCCCTGGCGGTGAAGCTCAATCTAGGTGCTTCAGCGTACCAAGACATTTTTGGACACAGTTTGAGGAAGAACCTTTTCTATTCCAGCATGACTGTGCCCCAGTGCACCAAGCAAGGTCCATAAAGACATGGTTGGACGAGTTCGGTGAGAGAGGAAGAACTCGAGTGGCCCACACAGCCCTGATCTCAAACCTCATCCAATACATTTGGGATGAACTGGAAAGTAAATTTCGAGCCAGTCCTTCTCATCCAACTTCAGTGCCTGACCTCATAAACACTACAAAGTCTTGTGGAAAGCCTTCCAAGGAGAATAGAAGCTGTTATAGTCCAATATATAAAAACTAAGCTAAAAACAGCCCGTTTTTTTAAACATAACGTTTGTGACGCAACAAAACCAACATATTTAAATATATCTCCTGGCTGCAGCAGTTTAGCTCCATCAATTCAGGCACGGAATTTTTAATGGTTAAAAATTAGACTTGTGTTGCAGCCTTTAGTATTGCAGGGACCAATATTGTAATAATGCTTATTAGTAGTAATATTGCAGTATTGTGTAGTCTGACCATGCATGTTATAATTCTGCAAGACAAATATGTTCTAGTACATCAGCATCAGCAATTTAGTAAAGGTTCAGTTTATTACACAGAATAGTATAAGCCGACAGCAGCGATTCTTGCTTGTGGAAATAGTTTTGATGCTTACTTTGACTTTTTGACGGAAAGTATTATTCCTGCGTTTGTTTAATGATACGCATAAAGCCCACATGTTAAAACTGTATCAACTTCGGGCTTAAATTCAAGGATAATTGTGCAATATGTTGTGCTTGATGACTAAGGTATGAAGTTCTTAGTCCCACTTCATAACCCACTAGCTTAAAGGGCCACATTAACTATAGTTTATGCAATGTTTTCTCTGTGGATGAAGACGTTTGGTATATTGTTTTGTATATAATATGGTATATTTCTTTAAAGTAGGCCTACTGTAATGGTTCAGGTCAGCTCCTTAAATGTCTTATTAAATAAACATCTGTGTAGGTTGCCTCCTTGAAGGATAAAGTCACATTAATCACTGGAGCTAGTTCTGGGATTGGAGCTGGCACTGCTCTGCTTTTTGCAAAACTTGGTGCCCAGCTGGCACTGAATGGTCGTGACATGGAGAACCTCACCAAAGTCGCCAAGCAATGTGAAGAATGTGGCGCATCCAAGGTTGGTATCTCAAATTCCCACCTGCACTGAGCCTCCAGTAACGTATTGTGCCTTGAACAATTTGTTGTTTTATCAGAAACACTTATTGTACAGGTTTTCAGTCACTGACCACACCTCATTTTTTCCATCTCTTCCGTATTCATCCAATGAAAGGACTGTAGTAGGAGGATTACCACTAGATATTTTTTGGGAGGCGGACCATTCTCAGCAACTGATGGCAGTATTCTTAACCAGGCAGTAGGCAGTCGTTCCTATGCAACACACACCACTGTGTCATTAGCACATCATTGTCACTATGCTGAGAATGACCCACCATCAAATTATTCCAGGTCAGGTCTGAAGTCGTTCCATTGTAGTCCAGTGACTGAACACCAAACTCAGAAACTCTACCAAGTGCACCTATCAGAATCAAATCAGAAAACCTGTTTCATCATGCAAGAAATTGCTTATGCTAAAACGGCACAGACATAGAGACACAAAGAACAATATAAAACAAAGTATAAAGTGAAAATAAAACACTGCAGAAAATACTCTCGTACTGCACTAATACGGGTTTACCATTACATTTTAAGGGTAATGTATTTAACTGCGTTTAAAATGAAATTAAAGTGTTTTGGGAGCATATTTGGGGGCATATTTACACTATAAAAAAACAACAAGTTTTTTCACTATATGTGGGTGCTCTTGGAAAGTCACCCCTGTGAAAAAGCAGGGGGGCGGGTTTACTGTAGTAATTCTGCAAATGATAATACTAATGCCCATGCAGTGACAAGTCAGCCAGATGGGTATGGCAAAATGACCAATGAGGACAGATTAGGTAAGTGTACTAATTAGACACAGCGAATACAGGAATGGATTGTTTGTCACACAGTGGTTTTGGGTTTTGTACATGTGTGTATTTTGACAGCCGCTCTTGGTGCCTGGAGACTTGACAGATGAGGACACAGTGAAGAAGACTGTTGAACACACAATTGCACATTTTGGACAGCTGGATGTGCTTGTCAACAGTGCAGGGATCCTCGCAATGGGCTCTATAGAGACAACAGACATGGCACAATATGATAAGGTGATGAATGTGAATGTCAGGTAAGAAATACCATGTGTTTGGTTTTAATATGACTTCTTCCTGCAAAAGAAAGTTGCACCATGACTAAATCCTGCACTTGGATTTCAGATCAGTTTATCACCTAACTCACCTCTGTGTGCCACACCTCATCAAAACAAAGGGCTCTATTGTAAATGTGTCCAGCGTAAATGGCCAGCGATCCGTGAGTATGCATTATCCCTCCAAAAATGGTTAAGAGGCCCATGTCTACTGGATGCTTCTTTGCATTCAATCTGTTAATTCATCTCTGGGAAGCAATATTGCAAAATTCATTCTGACTCTTCTGCACTGAAGTTTCCTGGAGTGCTCGCTTACTGTATGTCCAAGTCTGCCATCGACCAGTTTACAAGCTGTATAGCTCTTGGTGAGGGAAAGATTTTTGCTTATCCATTAAGACTTATAGAAATATTTTGGCATCCCAGGTGTAATTGAGCTTATATTTGCATCCGATGTGTCTTTCAGAGCTGGCATCCAAACAAGTACGCGTCAACTCTGTTTGGTAAGTTGCATTACGTTGTTCATAGTAGTGAGGTGCCTGAGAACACGGCCTTGATGTTGTCTTTCTGTTGCAGTCCAGGTGTAATCATAACAGAAGTCCACAAACGGGCAGGTCTGGATGAAGAACAGTATAAACAGGCAAGGCTTGATAAAATATTTGCAGTGGATTTTCTCTTTAAGGCCTTTTTTTTTTTTTTTTGCTAGGATCCCGAACAACTTCTGACTGGGTCTTCCCTTATGCTTTAATCTAATCTTACACATTGTTTGTGATACAGTTAGAGACTTTGACCATGTGCCCTTAATTCAAATCTTCCTTCAGAGTAACTGGCCTGCATGCGTTCCAATGCTGGACAGCTAAATGTCAGTGTGGAACTGGAGCTTTCTGTGTGCCACTGTTTTCTATTACAATATAAAAGATGCTCAATGCTGCTCTTATTGTTGGAGGCTTTGTGCTCCTTTCTCAGAATGAAATCATTGAAAGTTTATATATTTGTTTCACTAAATTCATGATAAAAAGAGGACTGAATTCATAGCTTTGTTAGGCCATGTCAAAAAAACTTAACAGCATTGTTGAGACATCCTGTTATTAAAGAAAATCTGAATAGTGAATAGCAGATTTTCGCTTCAGCCTAGTGGTTTGGAAACTAGCCCTGCAATCAGAACGTCATGGGTTTGAATCCCAGGATTGCTACTGGCACCACTGAGGTACCCTTGAGCAAGGTACTGTGCCCACACTGCTCCCCATGGGTGGCCACCCACTGCTTGACTTGGTGAACGGGTTAAATGCAGATAAATAATTTCACATTGTTCACACTGTGTGCTGTGGAGTGTTCATGCGGGACTATAAGGGGCCACTTTACATATTTTGTTTTTCCTTCCTTGCTGCTGTAGTTTCTAGAGAAATGCAGGGTCACCCATGCCCTCGGCAGACCAGGTGAAGTGGAGGAAGTGGCTCATGCTATTGCCTTCCTGGCATCAGATGCTGCGACCTTCATTACAGGAGTAAATCTCCCAGTGGATGGAGGCCGTCACGCTATGTGCCCACGGTAGAGTCCCATCACTACGAGAAGTCCGTCATTTGTGGGAAATGGGAAAGAAACAAATAAACAGATTGCTTTTTTGAAGTGACTGATACTGCCTGACACCTGCAATTTATTTGGTAGATGCAAGCATTTTTTAACCCTCATGGCCTTTGTTTTTCCATTGCTGTGTCCCTCCCATAGACACACTAGACAATTTTCCGTATGATCCAGATCTTTGTTCCATTATGCAAAAAGAGCTAAAGCACATTATGATGTTAATAAAATCCATTTATTCAAATGGATGTAATAAAGTTCTCTCAGATATTTTTAAATCATCAGCTCATTACAATTTATTAATGAATCACAATCACTGGTGGAATAATGATTGAACTTATGCAGTCAGAATGAATGACTAGAAGGTTGCACTAGTGATGACTCCGGTTTCATGCGCAGTTTGACAACGTCCAAAAAACCTGTTAAGGATTTTTTTTAAAAACGTTCTCTCCCTCTTAAGTACTTTTCAGACAGAATTAATTTTCTAAAGTAATGTTGCCGCAAGACAAGTTTAAGACATGATTCTTGTCTCCATTTGAAGACTGTCCTCACACCAAAAATGTCCTATGCTTACACACCTTTGGTTGCAAACAAGTGGGGAACTTTTAGCTTAATTTACTATTACAGCATTTGGCAGATGCCCTTATCCAGAGCAACTGAGGGTTAAGTGTCTTGCTTAAGGATACAATGGTAGAAAGTGGGGTGGGATGGGAGGTTTGAAACTGTTACTTTGTGGTCATCGGGTTCACAGGCAAGTGTTTTACACACTAGGACACTACCACCTTCATTGTTTGTATCCGTCTACTTGGACAGCTGGATACCTAGATAACTGACTTTAGTGCAGGAGTCTCAAACTGCCAGCAGTTTAGGGACCAATGCAAGTGCTACTGCCTCTTAGGATATCCCAGATCAAATAATAAAAACTGGCTCATCAAATTACAGTTTATGTCCTTACAGGTTACGAATTGCAATGTTTGTTGACAGTTTAAGATAAAATAACCCTTTACTAGTCCCACGGGTGGGGAATTCACAATTTAGGCCAGTGGCGTATCTGCATGTTTTCATTCCAAACTGGCAAGAGCACACAGATTCCAACCATTTAATCAGTTTAGTCTTCAACCAACTGATTGTGGGCAACCATCTCTGCTTTAGGCCAAAACTAATCAGCTGGATTTGGTCTGCAGGCCATATAAATGCATGCATACTCCTTTCCATGTGATCAATTTACTTATGTATTGATTTGTATGGGAATAGCCTAAATTAGGATTCTTTTTCTTTTTTTTGAGAAGACAGATTTGGATAAGTACTCAAAAGACATTGAATAATATAAAGGCTGCACTTCCTTAAAGAAAATCAAACCTGCCCAAACAGTACTTAAGGGAAACACAATCCTTGAAAAAATTGAACACAGCAGCCTTTGAATACAGTATAACTTTCAACCAGACAACAATGCACCCTAATGACAGTACATATTGACCATTAGTTTGAATATAGTGACAGTGGTCATCAGCCCTGGTCTTGGAGTACCTCCGCCCTCAGTGTTTTAATGTTTTGCTCCAACATACAAAGTTTAACCCAGAAACTGGTTCTTTAGTTGTTCTGAATTGAGAAAACTAAAATGTGCAGGGAAGTGATGATCCAAGGCCAGGTTTGAGAACCACTGGCCCTTAGTATATGTACAAGATGGTCCATGAAAGTCTTTACAATGGTGTTCAGATCATACAAAGTCATGACAGCTTTAAAACCCTTCAAAGCTGTCATTACTTTGTATGCTACGCTCATTGGCATTATCAAAACTATTCTTGCCATGGATCTGCTTCAGATGTTTGCGGAGGACAGGTTTATGTGCAAAGACCATTTCACAATAGTTGCAGCGGTGTGGCTTGTCCCCGCTGTGCAGGTTCAAGTGATCCTGCAGCGAGCACTTCTGTGTAAAAGTCTTTCCGCAGATCTTGCACTGAAACGGCTTGATGCCGGCATGGACACGCATGTGGCGGTGCAGGTTCCCCTTTTGCGTGAAAGTCTTCCCACAGAGGAGGCACATGAAAAGCTTGTGCATCTTCAGGTGGTTGGCGTAGTTCTCCAGCTGGCGGAAAATGCGGGAGCATTTCGGACACTGGTGGTACCACTGAAGGCTTTTATCAGAGATTCTTGAGCAGTTCCAAAGGTTCTCCTTCCCCGAGCCGCTGGGGCCAGGAGACGGGAGAGGATACTCAAGCCCATGGTTTGAAGCCATCTCGGTGGGCCGCGTCTCCACAGTGGAGTTAATGAGAGAATGTTGTGGCTCTGGAGAATGTAGTGTGGGGGAGGGTGAAGGACGACTCTCATAGCTTTCAGACATCTCCTGCACCCGCTCTTCAACTGACTCCACCTTGATGATATTAATTGGGCTCTCCTCTCCTTGGTCCTTCCTTTGAGAATTACTAAACATAGGAGGAGACCTCGGTTCAAAAATAACATCATCGTCGTCGTCATTTTCATCTTCAATCTTATTGTCGTCGTCCTCGTCATCATACACAGTCTCAATGAGTGGCGGGTCATGGTGCTGCGTGTTAGACGGTGGACGAGAGTGAGTACCGTCAACTTTATTAGGCTTAATGAACTTATTCAGGGCTTGTGTGCATTGCTCCACAATGTGACCCATCTGTAGAAAACTGGCAACCGTCAGATAATGTACTAGTTCCAGCTCTGGGAATTCAAGTGTCCCTGTGTAGCAGGAGAGAAGCAGCCTGCGTCCGACCTTTGCATCCTGCAGTGTGGATATCTCCACTTCATGGGAGTCCTGAAGTAAAAACTGGTCTCGGAGGAACGGAGAGCCAGCAGCAAATATAATTTTATGGCCTGGAATCTCTAGGTCATTGATGCGGACAATCACATCACAGAAACGCCGGTCTCGTCGGAGGACGTCCATCTTCTGAAGCATGGAGTCCCCGAACGTAGCAAAGTTGAACTGCAGAATAACACCATCCTGCGCCATGGTTCACCTAAGAAAGAGCATATACATAATCAGTATGGAGAAGTTCTGTTGCTTTGTATGTTACCTCCCACTGAGACTCTTATTTTTGGATTTGGAGTTGTATTTGCCTCCTTTCTGAAAGTCACATGTTAAAGTTAGCTGCTGCAGGCTAACCTCAGCCAGGACTTTATCACAGAATTTAATAGATACAAAAGACTACTTTGTCACAAGCATGTGTTACCATGACGCAATTGCCTTTTAATTCAAGATTCAAGATTCAAGATACTTTATTTGTCACATGCAGTCATACAAGTACAACACACAGTGAAATGTATCCTGAACCGCTCTTTTACTGGCAAAGTTAGAAACAATAATTCTACGTAAAAAATTTAAAAATAAAATAAAATCTAAATAAAATCTAAAATCTAAGCAGTATAATTGTTTTTCAAAATCAGAATCGTGTTTATTGGCTAATAAATCTGAGGGTGATAGATTGCCCCCAGCAATAAATATCAAGTCACTATCCTATGAAATCACTCCTGGATGCCTGCATTGCACACATTTAAGTTTTCCACATTTCCCCAACACTGTTAAAACTCAGGGCCAGATTTGTTATGGGAAATAAACAGTACAGGAGTAGTTAACACCTGGGACTGAAATTGTAAAAACAATTAATTTGTTTGTACTGACAATGGCATGGGTGTATCCACCACCCAAGTGTTCATGGCATAATAAGATCACCGTATCAGTGTTTTTATTCTTACTGTTAGAGAGCATTTTAATAAACTGTGTGTCAAACTGGAGTCCCTGGCGGAGGTGTCTGAGAGGAGACACCACCCCATGTATGCCTGCTTGATAAACCATCAGAACACATAGAGGTGCTCCCTTGTCTTTCTGTCCTCTGCATCTTCCTCTCTCACACCAACTGCCTGCACGTCCTCCCTCACCACATCCATAAACTTCCTACTAGGCCTTCCTATTCTCCTCTTCCTGTAGCTTCTCAACATCCTTCTCCCAACACAGAGTCTCTCCTCAACATCCTTCTCCCAACAGAGACTCTCCTCAACATCCTTCTCCCAACACAGAGTCTCTCCTCAACATCCTTCTCCCAACACAATCAGTCTCTCCTCAACATCCTTCTCCCAACACAATCAGAGTCTCTCCTCAACATCCTTCTCCCAACACAATCAGAGCCTCTCCTCAACATCCTTCTCCCAACACAATCAGAGTCTCTCCTCAACATCCTTCTCCCAACACACTCGGAGCCTCTCTGACTTTTTCTCCAAAACTTCAGCTGCCCCACTAACAAACTAATTTCTGATACTGTCCATCCTCGGCACACAGCAAAAGACTCATTTCTACCTGTCGCAATAAGACTGTATTCCTCCCTGTTCTGCAAGTGATCTTTTTACGTCATTATTCTGTTCTGAATTGCATTTGAGCAACAGAACACAACTGTTTCAATCTGCTGCTATTTTACTGCATTTATTTTTATTGCATTAACACTGTAACGTCTACAAGGCATTACAGCACATTAAAACTTAAAGCAATATTAGAGTTACCACTGCATTACACTGTCTTTTACTGTCGTATTATCTATTACTCTCTTGCCGCACTGAACATAACTGCAAGAGTTCTTCTCCGGATAAAAATCGTTTAAAAAAATTGTTTAGTCTTCGTGATTTAAAGATAATATACACAAAACATAAACCTACAAACACATACTTCATATAAAAAACAGCCAGTTTGAACAAAGACTCTCGGTAGGCTAGCTCCTTAGCAAGAAACCAAAACATTAGCCGTTAGCCATCTAGCTGGTGGAGGATAACGGGCTGTTTTTAAGGTTTTTATCTGTAAATCAGTGCTAGAGGAGAACTCGAACTGAGCTTTAAGATGGGGAGAAAAAAACCACACCGAAAATATAAATAAACAGAAAGAGAAAGAGGGAGAAAGCCGAACCGTTCGTGGAATAGAGCACAAGAGCAGCTCCTCTCATAATCACACCCAGAACAGAGAGTGAGGGAAGAGGAGGAGCAGTGACAGGAAATAAAGCAGGACTGTCACTTTTTTCTTTTTCTTCTTCGTCTTCATATTCTTCTTATTCTTATTCTTAGTCTTATTCTTATTCTTATTCTTATTAGAGGAGGAGCGACACGAACTACACAGCTGGACTACTGTTTATAATAATAATAATAATAATAATAATAATAATAATAATAATAATAACAACAACGACAACAATTGTTGTTTTCTACATTTGAAAATGTAGAAAACAACTATTACTATTATAATTACAATTCTTATCATTGTTATTTTTTATACCGCTTTTATCCAGGTTGATCCACTAGAGGGCAGCATCTTAAACACAAAATAAACTAGTAGGCAGGACTGCATGAACTCGTTTTAATGTTTGTAACTTAAAAATAGAAAAAATAAATAAATAAACACGTATCGCCGTTTGTGACAAATGAATTGTGGCCTAAAAAAAAAGAACTGATAAAGAGCACCTCTGTGAGCTGGCAGTGTTTACTGTCTTATGGTTTAATGATAAGTTAAACCATGATAATAGTTTTATGATAATAGTTAAACAATGATAATAGTTTTATGATAACAGTTAAAACACAATACAATAGAGTGTTATACTGCTGCACTGTATGGATAAAAGTATTGGGAATCATACTTATGTTTTCCAGATGGCATCAGTTCAAGGGTTTTCAGGTCCTGCACAGATCAACTGTGTGAGGTAACCTGAGCCTGAAGCTGGGGAGCGTACCTCATGTGTGGTACCAGTGCCAAAGACTAGACGTCCCAAAGACCTCAACGGCTATATGCTGGTGGCTCTGAAATCCCACCTGATGAAGACCCTGGAACGGTTGTTCCTTGCTTAGCGTCGGCCCCTGGTGAGCTCATCACTGGACCCACTTTAACTTGCCAACCAGACCTGAGGGACAAGGTGGAATGCATAAGAGTGGGCCATCACCTCACAACATGGATACTGGCCTACCTCACAAACCGACCACAGTATGTGAGGACCAGTTGTTCAAAATATTTAATCTTAAATGATAAAAAATGATCTGGATTTTGAAATCCCTTGTTTTGCTTTTATGCTGTTTTTTCACAGCAACACTAGATTGGATCACTGTTATCCAAATACAGAATTTTCAGGACTACCAAACCTGGTATATCTTTAAATGTAACCCACAGTGTAGCCTACTGGCTTTGTAAAGAACAGGCAGACCAAAAATACCAGAAACCAAATAGCCATCATGTGTTTTAATGGGAAGAAACAGAAAACCTCTTCAGTGGCAGGCTGCTGCACCCACGAGGGAGAGATTCCGCAGGTCTTTCCTTCCAACCTCTGTCAGACTCCACAACAAAGACTTTGCAGATGACCACACACACACAAACACACACACCCAACACACGATGGTCGTTTCTCTTATGTGCAATATAACTTGAGCGCAATTTTTAGGGTGGAATAAAACTACGCAAAATGTGCAGTTTATACGTTGCAGTTTTTCTGTGCTATTGCTCAAGTGCATTAATACTGTTTTTGTCAATGCCTGTCACTCCATTGTGTACTTATGTACCTGTGTGTGTATGTATATCCACAGTGTCCTTATTTATATATCCACTCTGTACATATATACAGTTGGAATAGTTATTCTATTTGATTGTCTTTTCATTTTTGCTGATTTTATCTTTTTTAAAGTTTATCTTATCTTAAATCAGTGTTTGGGCTAAACCCTTTACTTCTAGTGAAGGGCAATGCTTGCAACACCATGCTTCCAATTTTGTGGACACAGTTTGGGGAAGAAAGTTTTCTACACCAGCACGACTGTGTCCCAGTGCACAAAGTAAGCTCCATAAAGACATGGTTGGATGGAAGAACTTTACTAGCCTGCACAGAGACCTGACCTCAACCCCATCCAACACTTTTGGGATGAACTGGAACAGAGATTGTGAGCAAGGCCTTCTCATCTAATATCAGTGCCTGATCCCGCTAATACTCTACAGAATGAATGGGCACAAATTCCCACAGAAACTCCAAAATCTTGTGGCAATATTTCCAAGAAGAGTGGAAGCTGTCATTTCTGCAAAGAGGGGAACAGCTCCATATTAAAGTCTGTGTAATTGAATGCAATGCCATTAAAGTCCCTATTATTTTTTCCACATTGTGTGTCTACTTGTACCTCACCTTGGGAATAATCTCCACAGCTGTCCACAGTTCCTGTGCAAACATGCTGTTACTTTTATAATTTCAACATTACTTTAACTTCATGTGAGAGTTTATTTAACAATGACATAAAATGTTGTTTCCCAATCGTTTCTTTATAATGTTCCAAACTTTAAATGTTCATCACTTCATAAGAGATGCTAAACTTTGTCAGACCACATAATAAAAACACGACCCTGTCCCATTAGCAGACTATTGATGTAAGTCACTCGGATGTTCCACTCATGACTCAATCAGGCCAGATGATAGCCAGCTGCTCTTTGTATACAGTTGGTGATGGCTCAACGTGACTAAGGAAGAAGTGCCCTGACAATATACACCACTAGTCAAAGGTTCGTGCACAAAGAAATGTAGTTTTTTTTACAATTGTGTTATTCACTTAATATTTAGTGAAACTACACTAGTGTTCTTTACTAACAAATACATTTATAGCATGTTCACTATCCGAGGGGCCTTTATTGGCCAGAAAATGTCCGATTTTTTAAATTCATCCCTACTGACCAATAAAAAGCCACCTAATAAAATGAGCATTATTATTAAGATGTGGATCAGCTGACATGTGTTAGATATTTAATGAGCTATTATGTGATATCAAATGAGATGAAACAGTTAACGAGTGCATTTAAAGTGAAATGACAGTCTAGAATTCGCACAACCATGCCCTGTTACATATTCTTTCAGTTTTACAAAGGAAACTTCTTTCATTTGACCTATTTTCATTTATAGTCTTTACTCAATAACTTACCAGTAACATAAATAAAAATCTGCAGTTTATGAAATAAATGAACGAGTGCTGAAAACTGGTGGAGTACAAACACGTTTGACTGGTACCGCATTTAAAAAAAGATTTCGGTCCATTTATGATTGGATCAGTCGCAGTCATCATTTCTGAGACTCTGTTCTCACAAAAATTGAATGAAGTTCAACACCCTCTACTTATGTAAAAAAATAACCCAGAAATACAGGCAGGATTGTTTGTGTCAACACTTTTGTTACGTTCTAATGTCCTCCAGGGCTGGCAAAGGAGAAGTAGAGCCAGTGGTCGAAATCCACTAATCAGTAAATCTGCTATTATGTCCACAGAGGAAAAACAGCTTGTTCATCACAGCCTGAGGAGGAATGGCTACGGAGAGTCCGCTACTCAACACCACCACGAAAGATCTGCTATTTGACACCACTGTGTTTATTTGCCTGGTTCTCTTTGTTCTCACGGAGCTGCTGAGGTTTTGTGTCTCTCTGCTCAGTTTCTACCATCACTACATTGTGACGAGACCCTCTCACCAAACTGGTTTCTGTCCCTGTTTTTAAATGTAATGCTACATTGCAGAGCAATCTAATACCACAGCATACAGAACAGTGTTCTTATCCTTTAATATTGAATTGTGTGGCTTTCTGCTACTTTCAAATGACACGTTCTAGTATAACACTCCGCGATGGATCAAACCTGTGAAAATAAGAGAAAAAAAACTGTAAAAGCATGACAGATGCAGGTTAATTTACATCTAATTAGAAGGAAAATGAGACTTCTGACACAGCAGAGCAATGTCCAACATCTTTATTTACTTCTCGTTCGAACAGTCAACAAATCGCAGGTGTTTCGTCGTATTGGTCATGAGCCATTTTCAGATTCCAGAGCTACTTTAAAGAGCTCCAGAAACACTGGGTGGGGGCAGTTTAATATGAAATGTCTGTCCATGGCCAGGGGACTGATGGAGAAGTAATGAAGGAGCTCAGGACTCACTTCTTCCGTTCCTCTATCTGCTCCACCTCACTGGATTCGTCTACCACTTTGCCGTTGACCATTGTCTGGGTGACCACCTTCACAATCTTCCGCGTCTTTACCTCGGGCTCTTCTGGAAAAGAACCAAAAAGGCTGCATAAAAAAGATGCACAGATGACTCAAAGGAATAAATTGACTGATTTAAAGGGCCCATAAGATCAACAACCAAGTTTAAAGTGTTCTGTGATTCATAAAACTAAGTGTTTGTTTTAAAGAACACGGTTCAATTTATATAGTGCATATATTTAAACAAAGTGGGAAAAAGGCAGCATTACATTCATTGCACTTATGTAGTCAAAATCATGAACAGGTTGGTTTTAAGCTGCTGTGTGCATTCTGCCTACAACAGTTTAACCCACCTTTTCTTAAATTAAAATTCTGCAGATAGAAATGCATATTATGGGCCTTTTAAATTCTTTGAAGTGCCACTGCATGATGACTTACTTTTAGGGACTGCGAGCTCTTTTACCCTACAATACAACAATAAAAGAATTTCAGAGTCATCTCAGCTTCACGTATGGTCTGCATTCATTCTTAGATTAAGGTGAAAAGGTTTTCTGCTTTCGGTACTTACATCTCCTCTCCCTCCAGCAGCCTCCTGTAGGTGGCGATCTCCAGCTCCAGGTTCTGTTTGACCCGCAGTAGCTGTTCGTAGTCGGTTTTGATGCGCTGCATGTCCAGGCGTAGTTGTGAGAGTTCGTCCTCCAGCTGTGTCAGAGTGCCCTGCATGTGCTCCATCTCCATTGAATACTTATGATTCGTTTCTCCGAGGTTCCCCTCCAGAACACCAACCTGTGGAGCCAGAGGATGTTATCCAGTGAATTCTAAAGTACACCCAACAGGTGACATTACAAAACATGTGGAATAATAGTTATAAAGTATTTTTAATTGTATTTTTAGCTACACATGTAAAAGGAACGTCACTATATATTTCCTAAAAATGACAAAAATCTAATACTGTTAGATGGCATGGTCTAAATATCACTAACATTAGATTTTGTGGTAAAGTTTCCACTTACTACAACATTATTAACTAATTAGCATATTTAAGCCCAGAGAGGGAAATGAGAAACTCTTTTTTTTTTTATTGATATTTTTTTTTCTTTGTGAAATTGCCAATGTGGCTAACAGTGCTTATTAGATAAAAATGATAATGGAAGTTAACTTAAAGCTACAGGCGTGAAGTAAAGTGACCAGATCTGGAAAGAGAGGGACAAATAAAACTGCTTCACTGGGTGATGCACGTCCCATCTGATTAGTTTATATAGTTCCAGTGTCCTGCAACATTTCAGTCACTGTAAAAAATGATGTATCATGTCATGCTAGAGTAAACACTGTTAATTACAGTGTGCTTACAGGCCATAGAAAAAGCAGATATAGCTCCCTGTTGCTTCCTGAGCAGCTAAATAAATAGTACACATGGTCCTAACATGCTGCCTTGTTAGGATACTGACAGATGAATTACCCAGAAAACAAAAGCTACCACAGATATTATTTAATGATGTTTTTTACGGCAAAGAGGTGAGAATAAGAGCCAATTAACAGAAATGCAACTTGTACTTCATGGTTTGTGCTCTGTTTTCATGTGCAATATCACTACATCAATATTACTACATACATTTAATATTACCACTAATTCTCTACCAAGTGCAATAATTTGCTCCAAACTGCCATTTGTGTCACTAGATTTCACTTAACTGTGTCACTTATTTATAGTATTTATACCCAGCACTTCTGTATATAGCACAGTGTAGTTTCATATTGAGTTTTTTTCTACAGATTATTTTCTACAGATTTAATTTAGACTTTATATTTTTATATTATATTGTTCTCGTTTCTATTTGTCTGTGTGTCCTTGCAGTCATTACATAAGCAGTAATGAATTGAATTGAGTAATTGAATTGAATTGCATTTCCTCTGTGATCAGTACAGTTTTCTGATTCTGATTCTTAAAATGTGATTAAGTTTACCTGCTTGCGGATACTGTCCAGCTCTACCTCAAGACTCTGCAGGAAGCGACGTCTCTCGCTGAGCTCGCTCTGAGCACATCTCAGAGCCTCGTTGCTCTCCTTAACCTCCGACTGCACCGACTCCAGCTGACATTACACACAAACAGATGTTTATTAACAATTATAGTGTAATGCACTGTCTTTTTAAAGCAAGTGCCCATTGACTTCTATTATACATGTTTTGAGTCAAAAAGTTTTGTAATTACAGGGAAGCATTAAAAATTATTGTCTGTGGAACTCAGCCATGTGTAATGGATACAGAAGTTAAAAAGTTGAAAAATGTTGGAGTTTTCTTTTATTGTATAATTCTTTATGGACAACATAGAAGTTAACCATGAAAGAACAGTCTTATACTAGAGTGTCCTTTCACACCTACTGACCTTCTTTAAGTACCACATCTCAGCATCCTCCTTGTTTTTGCGGGCAATGCCTTCATACTGGGACCTCAGTTCGGCCATGACGGCTCCCAGGTCGGGCCCCTGGGCTGCATCTACCTCCACGTTCACCTGCTCATTGGCTAAACGGACCTTCAGTGACTTCATCTCCTACAGAGAGGGACACAAGCTCAGAATCAGAATCGGAAGGTGAGTGAACACACACGAGTAATTTGATTCCTGTCGATGGTGTCTCTCAATCACAATAGTATAAAAAAACAAGAGTATGTAAAGATACACAATATAGTATAAATTTATATATACATATATACACACACACACACACACACACACACACACACACACACACACACATATATATATATATATATGGTATACTATCTAGATTTTATGCTCTAGGTGTGAAGCAGTGTGACAGATGAGCTGTTTAGGAGAGTGATAGCGAGAGGAAAGAAACTGCTCCTGTGTCGACTGGTCTAGACAGAGGATTAATTATATACATTATATATATTTATGTTTCAGCTCTGTGTATTTTCAACTTAAACAAAGAGATATATATGAAAATGGGGAACCATGTCGCCCCCTCAAGAATGCCATGTGTTTTAAAGCCAAGCCATATCTGTATATGATTTCAGCTTGTACAGGGTGAGACATAAATTAACCCACAGCCTGGGGAAGCAAACTAGAACAGAGGCCAATTTGGCTGTTATGGATAAAAGAAAATCTAACAAATGCACCCCCACCCAGCACCCCCACTGCTGAATCTCAACAGAATGTATCCTTTTATGGCAGATACTTCCAGTCTGCACTTATTTTTTATAACTGTAATTCAAAGCAAGCGTATTTTATTAGCTATGTAAATGACAAATGAACCACGACAAATTAGATTCACTTGAACTGTCAGTATTGCTTATTAATTAAATATGAATTAAGCGATAATACATTTACATTATTATTGTTGTTGTTAAAGCAATTTAAAGTGAAGGTGACAATCTGGTCATATGTGAACACACCACAGCACACAGTGTGAACAGCACGAAATACAGTCTCTGCAGGGGGCAGCTACAAACACAGCGCCCGGGGAGCAGTGCGTGGGGACGGTACCTTGCTCAGGGTACCTCAGAGGTGCCTAGCGGTCTTGGGAATCGAACCCATGATTTTTGTGATCGCAGGGCGAATGCCCTAACCACTAGGCTACTAGCTGAACTTCCAACAGGCACAAATGGCATTTAAGGGCTACTGTAAATGTTAACTTACACGTTAAGAGGGTTTTGTCCTTCATCTGTAACTTCAGAGATTTGAGGTTTTGTTACAAAATGTGACTTTATTTGAAATAGAAGGGATGCTCATAATGACAAAAACGTATTAATATGGAAAAAGTTTATGGAAAAGATTAATAACTATAATTATGTTGGTTTTGATGATGTCATTGAAATGATACATCTACAGTACAAAGACAACACGTGGAAATCCGCTACAAGACAAAAGCATGCCAATTTCTGTACTACTACTATTGCAAAAAAGTAATGCAATTGAAGCAATGAACACTATTGTTATTAACATTTAGCTGTTGTCCAAGTAAGCATAAGGTACAATTTCCACAAAATAAGGCTGAATTATACAAGAGAAACAGTAAATGGGCAGTAAATGATTCATAAGACAATGACATTGTCTCATTCTATCAGAGCATGTTGGTGAGTCACCTGTGGAAATCCTACCGCCTCCAAAAAACTGTATTTAATTTAGAGTATCAGATGAAAGAGTCGTTTTAATAAAATACGTCTTGTATGGCAGTGAGGGTATGAAAGGTTTTCTTTACAACAGCAAATGGGCTGCGATCCAGCCCTGATTTACGATGAGTCACGTCTTTTAAACTGCTGTTCAAATACACATTTGCAGGCTGGAGCCAGCCAAGGATGCTTGACTGTTGATGGGGGTATTTCACACAAGGCTATAGACTTTTCAGCATTGCTCAGTAGTGCTTGTCCACTGTCAGATATCGAGTACAGTGTATTTAAAGGTGGTCCGCCTTCCAGGATGCCACTAATGTCACTTGGGACTGTTCTTCTTTGAATTTTTCTTAACAACTGTGGTGAAAAAGTCTGAATTCGTTATAGGAAGATGCCCCAAATCTGACTAGACTAGTGAAGTAGTAAATCCATTAGTCAACAGAGGTAAAATCTGCAGTGAACTGACAGAAACAGAACAGTTTTTTGCTAAAATCAATGACCAAAGTACTTTTCTATTGCAGGACAGATAAATGATTGTTTCCGGGTGGATTGATAAAACCACAGTACAAAGCATGAAAGCCTCAAAAGCTGCAGTGCATTTTACTAAGTGCTTAAACCCTAAAACTGGTAGAGAACCTTTACATTATGTGGAGATTGTTTAAACCTTGTTTTGGTTCAGAACTGGTTCTAAAATGAACACACTTTGAAAGTTGTTCTTCTATGGCATTGCCTTTTGTGTAAGACGTGATGGAACGGCATAGAATCTGTGGATATGTTACTGCCCTTTGTCCACAATATCGGCCGTATGTCTTAATGCATCATGGAAGGCTCAGGCCCTCCTGGTGTACCACCGCCGTTAGTTAATATTCCCTTTTCTGTTCTGTCATCAGCTCTGAATGGAAAACTCAACTCATTACTTGCTCTGATCGCTCTGTCTGAAATGCTTTGGTGTGTCTGTTTGCCGAACGCATGCTGTAATACCGAACCCGTCCAATCCCGAGCCTCTCTGCACACATTTGCATTAAACACGTTTTTATAGCGCCATCTGCCAAAACTAATTCTCTCCAATAATACTCTTCTGTCCAGCTCAAGACACGGTGTCTGGCCAGACCTAGCACAATGGATTCCAGCAGCCTGTTCTACAGTTAGACAACAATTTACCATTTCTTCCCTCTTTGTACCCAGCAGGACACTGTGTGTTGCCTCTTCAAGCCTGAAGTCATTTGTTCTCTCCAGCCTCGCCTCTTTATTGCAGGCAATTATGCACACGCCAGGCACCATGAGCTTCATAACTTCTTTAAAGGGACTAGTGTGGCCTGTCCTTTCTCCCTGGCCTTCTTATGTCCTCCCTTCAACGTTTGCACAAGAGAAAAGCGTTCCGCCATCCGAGGCCTGTCGGCCTGCATTGCCGGGCTCCAGCAGGCAGGTCTATAAAACCTAATTGGCCTGAACAAAATCTTGTAACATCATGGTGCCCTGAGACCTGTGTGGAACTATAATATTTTTTCGTTACTTAGTAAAAGGAGCCTGACTTCCCATCTGTTTGCCTTTCTGCACTCCTCCACTCCCAAGAATTCCTTCTCTCTATTTTTCTCTCTCCCTCTGTCTTTCCAATGGAAAATTCTTCTCTGAGAACGGCGCGTTGATGACGGACAGCGAAAAATGAGAATGGCAGCAAACAAGGCAACATTACGGTAAAAGCTGAGCGCTTCCTGAAATTCCATGAGATGACTCAAGAAATATTTCTCTATTTATAGCAGGCACCAGTTGCTGACCTTTTCTGGCGATTATTTTAGTAGGAGATGGTACGCTGGTGTGCTGTGAGAGATGTTTGAAGTAAAGAGGATATGAAGAACCTCGCTAGGACAAAAGGTACTGAACAAGCAGGAAATACTGACAGAAATAGTCTGGTCTTCAGTTTGATGCAGCTATCTCTAGGCAAGCTTAGTTGACTCCAAAATGGATCGGAATCACTGACTATTACAACCTTGGGTTGTAATATGCTAAACAATTGGGGGAAAAATCCTCCTGGCATATTTATGTTTTTTTAATAGTATGTTAGTACTAAGTTAATACTTTACACATTTTGGCTGGAAAAAGCATTCTACATTTATATTTAAAGTTTGAAGCAGATATAAACATATACACTACTGTGCAAAATCATATTCTATTTATGTGGACTGTAGTATATTTTTTTAACCCTGGAATCTGTACCTTGTTAGGCTAATCAGTGTTTCGTTATGTTAAATTAGTCGAACTGGTGATGGAACTGAGGCTGAGGCTGTCGAAGACAAATTAGGAACCAAACTTCTGCTAACCAGCACATAAGACAAGACATTAACTGCTAAATTCTCGTTCATTTTTACTTTTATTTGCAAGTATTCTAATCTTAAATGGCATTTTTACAAAGAAAATGTATACAGTAATCCGCTGCTTTTTGCAGGGGTTACATTCCAAGAGCACCTGCGTAAAGTGCTGTTGTGTTTTGGTTAAAAAATGCCTAAAAATGCCAATTTTTTAGTGTAAACTCAAAATATGCTCTCAAATATGCTCCCTAAAAACTTAAATTAGTGTAAACTCAATTTAATGCATTACCCTTAAAGAAAATGTAAAGGTCAATAAATACTCAGAATAAGAAAACTTTATTGCTTAAAAAATGTTAGCATTAACGCTTAGCATTAGCAGCAAAACAAAAACTCATGCACAGAAGAAAGGTTGAAATAACTCTCTCGACCCACATGTTTAGACAGGGCACAGCTTACTAATACTAAATAAACTGACATAACTGTTGAAAATGGGGGGGGTTAAAATATGAGGACAAGACACGGAGCAGTCAGGCTACATGCTGGAGCAGCTTCTTCTTCTTGTTTTTATGGCAGCTTTTCAGTGATCCACGTAAAGCTGAAGGGTTACTTTACACATATACAGTACTGTGAAAAATCATATTCTACAGTGGAGATCGAAAGTTTGGGCACCCCAAGTAAAAATGTGTACTAATGTGCATAAAGAAGCCAAGGAAAGATGGAAACATCCCCAAAAGCCATCAAAATGCAGATGAGACATTCTTATAA